>LAXH01000059.1:0-13509 GCA_001006505.1 Tilletia horrida
GCCCTTCGCTCCGGATCGGACACATTCGCCAAGGAAGCCGTCATTGAAGGCGTCAGTGATGTTGTCCAATGCCTGCAGACAAGGAACAAGCCGCGAGTCAGCGGAGGATTGGAGCACAGTGCTGACTGGCCCAGCACGTAATACCTACTCTTGCTGCGGAATCAAAGAGTTTGCGCTGATCGTGAATGCTACCGAAATCACATGGCATCAGCTCCAGCGTCAGAAGTGCGTTCAGGATCGCACATCCGCTTACACCAGGCATCCATCCATGAGGACGCGGCCGACGCGATCCGGGAACATCTGAGCAGAACCGCAGACGTTAGCATGAGAGGAGACTGTTCACAGCAGCAGACACTATCCCAGTCTGACCTGTGCGTATGTAGATCCGATGGCAGTTCCGTACCTGCCGATGTCCATTATCTATCAGCTTTGGTCGGGGGAGTCGCACAAGAATGTCAGAGCCCGCCCGAATCCTTGTTCACTCACGAAACTAGGTAGGCAGTCAGCTCTTCCTCGTTGAGAGCAGCGCGGATCGAGTCGAGGTCGCGAGCTACGAATGCAGTGCTTAAGAAGCGACCAACATCACCGAATCGAGCCTCACACGACTCCCACATGGCCTCATAGAATCTGGGTCCGAGGCGGGGCGAGCGCTCAGCTAAGCCAAGCACCGAAGCTCAAGAATGCGCATGATACGACTCTGCACTCACGAAGCTTGCATGCGAAGATGTTCCTTTGGCTCCTTGGTGGTCTCACGTGCTTGCTGGGTGACCAGCGCCCATCGATCGCGGTAGGCGTCGTGTTCGCAGCAAGACCAGTGTGGCGTGCTCATGTTGACTCCTTCATGGCAGGATCGACCAAAGAGTCAGAGGGGTTGGAGCATGACATCCAAGGAGAGACGGACGCGCTTACCTCGGGGATCGAAACCCAAGACGTCGTAGGTGTGGTCGGTGTAGTTCTTGCTGACCGTTTCACCAACTCGCCATACGTAAGCAGTTCCCGAAGCGCCTGGTCCGCCTGGGTTGATGACAATGGTCCGCTTTGACTTTTCCTCACCTGCTTGGTACATGACAATCGCAAGGCGAGCCGTTCGAGAATCGGACGAGTTGGTGTAGTCGAGAGGGACATCGAGATATCCGCATTTCCAATGCGTGGTGTTCTTATTGGAAGCTGCCTCTGGGAAGCAGGGCGCCAGATGAAGAGGGTCCGAAGCAGATCCTGTATCTCGAGGATGCTGGAGTTCGGAAACAGACGTCCAATTGGCCAGATGAGCAGTCAGCGTGCCTTGCCGTATCGACCTCAGCCGAGATTGTAGAAAGCATGCTCACCTTGCGAATTCTTTCAAACAACAGTGGTTCCAGCGACAGAGAGGAGAGATAGTATGATAGAAGAGTAAGCAGGAGCAGATTCTTCAAGCGCGACGCCCAGAGCGAGCGTCGATGCACTGCTTTGGACATCTCGTCAATGTCGACCTGTGAGGCTGCCTTCTCCAGAGGAATCATCGAAATTACCATCGCGCACGATTTCGGCACTGTCTCCCTACAACCTCAGGTTCCCTCAGCAAAGACGACACTACGGATTGACTGTGATGGTCAGCAACATCTCGAGCCTGTGAGCAGGCCCCCTTTTGGGTTGCTGCGCACCGGGCATCTTGTCGACCCGGCCGGGATCGCGGTGGGTCGCTCCCTTGCGGTGGAAACCATGCTGCATGGACGATGATCGATTGCTGCACGTGACACCAACACTACTTTTGGCGCTTTGGCTTGAGCGCGACTTTGAGAAGGTGTCTTTGGAAGTTCTGCCCCCAACGGGGAACAACATCGACGGCAGTGAAGATGGGACACGTCCACGGCGACGAGCCTGCGGGCAGCAACGCTCCAAACGCGGAAGTTGCAGCAGTCACAGAGCCAAGCAGTCAGAAGGAGCGCGATGAGGAACGCAAGCATTTTGAGAGTGTGCTCAAAGCCTACGACTCCTACCTTCCCATGGCAGTGAGTTTCGTACTGAAAGCTGTTCCAAGTATCAACGGCGGTATAACATCTTAGTCTACATCATATTGTACTGCACCTTGAGCCAGCTGGCGAACAATGAGAGACGGAGAAGAGCCTTGAGATCTCTACCACCACATCACCGCAGCCTTCTGGAAGAAATCGGTCCGGTCCTACCACCACCTGCGCTGGAGCGCTCCTCAACTGCCATCGCACATGGCAATAGCTCTGACCCATCGCCAATCGTCACCGGAAGAGGTGTGCGAGCACGACTGGACGAGATCGACGACAGGATCCGGCGCAATGCAGATCTGCTCGGCAAAATCGTAGGAGATTCGAGGCGATTTATGGAGTCGGCCGGTCAGTACATGTCTGCGGAGTCCTCTGCAGCTGAGTGGTCTTCGGTATCCCAGGATTCTGAGTCGAAGCGACAAGAGCTGGAGCAACGGCATCAACATCAGGAGAAGGTGCGGAGCACGTTGAAACAACTTGTGCGCGACTGGAGCAAGGAAGTAAGTCAAAAGTTGAAGCACCCATGGAAGCTGCGGGCCGCTTTCTTGAATGGACAGCTGAAAGCCACGCTGCTGGATTTGTATCAGGGGAAAGAGGAACGGTCAGCTGCGTACGGGCCTATCATTCAAGCACTCGAGGCGCGCTTCGGACATTTGCCGTTATCGCAAAGGTGAGTTCCCGCATGCAAACGCTTCAGAGCTCATGTTATGTCTTCTTCTACTGCAGCATGCTGACATATCAATCCTTTGACCAACCAGATCCAGCATACATGTCCTGGTCCCAGGCGCCGGCCTAGGCCGTCTGGCATGGGAATTCGCCCATTCAGGATACAGCTCACAAGGCAACGAATTCTCCTTCTTCATGCTGCTCGCTTCTCACTTCATTTTGAATGAGAGCCATAGCCTGCACGAGCACATCATCTACCCGCACGTGCACTTTGCGAGCAACTGGCGGACGGCGGCAGATATGCTGCAGCCAGTGTCGATACCGGACGTGATACCATCAGATCTGCCTGAAGGCGTTGATTTTAGCATGGTCGCGGGAGAGGTGAGTCTGGTATGCAGACGGGCTTGGGGCCAGTCATGTTTCAGGAATTTGACATATTAGGCTTTGCCACTGGAACGGGCACAGTTCGTCGAGGTCTACAGCAGACCGGGCGAGCGCGAGCGCTGGCAATGCGTAGCGACATCGTACTTTATCGACACGGCCAAGAACGTTGTTCGCTATATTGAAATCATCAACCAGCTGCTGCAACCGGGCGGCTACTGGATCAACGCCGGACCACTCCTCTGGCATTTCGAGACGGCAGACGACGTGATGAGCATCGAGTTGACATTGGACGAGACGATGGATCTGGTCCGGCGCATGGGATTCGAGGTGGAGGAATGCAGGATGCTTCCGATGCAGCTGTACACGGGCACTACAGCTGCGATGCTGCAGTACAACTACGTGCCTGCCTTCTGGGTGGCAAGGAAGGTTGCGAGCCTGTAATGCTAGCTTGAGAGCACATTCCTGGGTGCATTGCAATGTGATCTGAACTTCTACTGCCGTTGGTTGACTCAAAACCCGGAGTAGATGGTCGTTTGGGAAAGGCTCCGAGATCACCTGTAATGGGTTTCTTCTTTGGGATGTGTCTCTCGCTGAGCGCGTTCGAGAGTTTGTCAGGCCAACCTGGGGTAACGGGTCTCACAGTCATGCGGCGTCTCGCAGGAGATGCGGCACGTGAGGTAAAGGTGCTGGATTATCACCACGTGTTCACTCACATGGTGGATGGAGCAGCGTGTAACCACATCACTCCGCCAGTACCCCCGTAACGATGATTGGGTTGGATTCCTGCTCGAGCTGATCGCGCTCTTCGATCTCGTAAAGACACAAACCTTCTCTCTTTTTTTTTTGCGCGCTTTCCTCTTTGGTTGCTTCCCAAAGCTGGGAAGGAGAAGACACGGAAGGGTCAGCTGGTCTTTCGGGGGTTGGGCTTGTTAGCGCTGCTGCTGCTGCTGCTGCTGCTGCTGCTGCTGCTTTGGGTCCGGTTCCTTGCAAAAGGCGAGAAGCAATCCAACACTTTGGCGAAAATCGTTCTTCCATCGCCGTCTCTCTTGTCTGAGGAAACCATACACCTGAGCAGAAGAAGGAGCGTCCTCAATGGTGCTCCAGGCGCTGCACAACCAGCTCGCCGCCGCCTCCGGCGCAGCCTTCACCGTCGCTCTCAACCTCAACCTGCCGCCTGCGCCGACCTCTGAAGAAGTCCGCTCCCTCACACAGACTGCCTGGCCCGCCAAACGAGGTCGACTGCTCGGCAATGTAGTCATCGCGCGCGATGACACTCTGCGCGTGTACGAGGTGCGCGAGCCCCTGCTCAGCCGGGCGAGCGAGGCGGCGCGCGTGCCGCAGCTTGCGGAAGGCGAATCCTTCGAAGGCGAAGCCGTCCAGGTCAGTTTCTTCTGAGCCTTGAATTCAGCAGCTGCTTTGACTGAACCGTTATCCACTTTCCGCTCTCTCTCCCTGCGCGGCTGTCAACAGGCCAAGTTCCACATGCTATGTTCTCACCAGCTCTTTGGTAATGTGACGGGTCTGGCAAAAGTCAAGACTATAGCCAGCGCCGAAGACGGTCGCGACCGGCTGCTGGTCTCTTTCAAGGATGCCAAGGTAAGCAGCTAGTCAGAACCTTGCGGATCAGACTCATCAGCGGCAGGAGATCTTGACCTTGCCTGTCTTCTTCCATGTCTACAGATCGCTCTCCTTGAATGGTCCGACAGCGACAGAGACCTCGTAACAGTCTCAATCCATACTTACGAGCGCGCTGCCCAACTCGTGAGCATGCGTTTTGACATAACCTGCGCGCAGAGAGCTGCTGCTGACCACCTACTGCTCCCGACTCCAGGCCTATGGATTCCCCCTCAATTTCCAGCCAGCGTTCGCGGTCGATCCTGCCGACCGATGTGCAGCTCTGCTGCTGCCTCAAGATGCCATTGCAGTGCTGCCCTTCCTACAAGACACTGCCGAGCTGGAACTGTTCGAAGGACCACAAGCGCAAGCGTCGAGGAGCTTACCTTATGCGCCATCGTTCGTGCTGCCATTTGCCCAATCGGATCCAAAGATCAGAGGAGTCCGGGATCTCGTCTTCTTACCGGGCTTCCAGAAGCCGACACTGGCTGTTTTGTATGCAGCTCAGCAAACATGGACAGGGTGAGTCACCTCATGATCTCTGCAAGTTAAGTAGATCCATGCCCATATTGAACCGGGGTAACCTTCCTCAACCCAGCCGGTTGGCGGAAGCAAAGGACACCTGTTCTTTCGCGATGATAACTCTGGACATGACGCTGTCCAGTCATCCCGTCATCTCCGAACGGCATGGGCTCCCCTACGACTGCTTCCAGCTCATCGCCTGCCCCGTCAAACTTGGAGGGTGCATGGTCGTCGCTCCTTCTGCCGTGCTGCATATCGATCAAGCGAGTAAAGTTGTCGGAGTGGCCGTGAATGGTTGGCATGCGCTGTCCTCTGCTCTACCGCTTCCTCACGCCAAAGCACCTGCTCCACATGCCCTGGGGGGAGAAATGGATGTGGAAACCAACGGCTCGGCGGGCGACATACCGCTTCAGGTCGAACTGCAGGGATCACAGCTCTTCTTCGTCGATGATGCGACGGGCTTGATCCTCTTGCGGGACAACACAGTGCTGAATTT
Organism: Tilletia horrida; assembly: GCA_001006505.1. Classification (NCBI taxonomy): domain Eukaryota; kingdom Fungi; phylum Basidiomycota; class Exobasidiomycetes; order Tilletiales; family Tilletiaceae; genus Tilletia; species Tilletia horrida. The sequence goes on from LAXH01000059.1 coordinate 5,680, forward strand.
CCGCTTCCTGCTGGACGGACGTTCGATTTCTTCCCTGTCGCTGAATGTGTCCGAGCAGCGAGGAATGACCGCATCTTCATTATCAATTCTGGAGACGGAGCGTGCTCGCTTTCTGGTGTGCGGGTCCATGATCGGCGACACTGTACTCAAGCGACTGGACACCATCTTGACCACTGCCGATGACGTCGAGCTCAACCAAGCCAATCAGGAGGATGACATGGAGCTGGACGTAGGTCAGTAAAGTCTCGTTTCTACAATGGGCTGACCATCAGAACGCTGTGCTGACACAGAATTTTCCTTGCTGTCGATGCCAGATCTTTACGGAGAAGAGGCAGGGCCGTCAAAAGATGGATCGTCGAAAAAAGTCCGGGTCACTCGGCTCACTGAAGCTGACCGTCTGCAATTCATGGGGCCAATCACCGACCTTTGCGAGCGGACCATCAAAGGATCGCATGTCACCACCTTTGTTGCAACCATTGGGGCGGCCGCAGAGGGAGGTCTGGCCGTGATTGAGGTGAGCCTTGTTCTGGGCACTCGCTGCTCCCTCTTTGCTGTTCACCGTACTGATTAGAGGTTTGGGTCCAACTGCTTTCTCAAATAGCCGCAAGTCATGCCCCGAAAGCGCAGGCGGCTCAATGTGGAAGCTTCAGACGGAATCTGGGATGTGACGGGCAGGACCGCAGATGCCAAAGCGGAGCGGAGTGTTCTGGCTACAAGTGGAGGCCTTACTCAGGTAAGATTTGTGCACTGGATCGATGCGCATGTTGGCTACGAAGGGCTCATGTTTGCATTTGCTCAAATGCACAGCTAGTTCAATTAACCGACGGAGCTGATCCTACGCCGATCACTGTATGGCAGGAGCCAACGCTGTATGCGGCACCAATACCAGATTCCAACTTCTTTGCCCGACTGTCTCCAGATAGTTTCGACATACTGACCCAAGGTGAGTGACGGGGAAAGAGTTCTGTGTTTTTGCTGGCCCTCCACTCATACACACACCCTCCTGCGTTCCTCCTCCTGCAGAAGGCGAAAAGGTCACTTCCATCCCTAGCTCGGAGGATGAGACCTTCCTCGACTGCCAGGTAACGAAGCGGCATATTGTGATTCGCACCAACTCTGGTCTTCGCTTGGTCCAGCTACAGCTGGGCAAGAAGAGAATCTTACATGCTCTCGATTCGTTCGGGGAGGTGACAGTGAGTGGTGATCTATCGACTGAAGTCTGGAGCTCTGGCGCAAGACGAGGTGTTGACACTGCATTTTGCATCACGCAGGGACGATACCACCATGCGGTCTACATTGACAAATCGATAGAGCCTGGGCATCTAGTCACTCTGAGCGAAGAATCTCACATAGAAGTGAGTGTGCAACGGAGTGAACTCCTCCATGTCTGTGGCTTTGACGCCGTGATGCTGATTTGTTTTGACCCAATCACCAGGTTTACGACTTGACGAGCGGGGAGCTACGATGGCGGTCGCGGACCCTGCTCACTGCAGCCTCACGTCTTGACACACACATACCTGATGCTCCACATCCCGCAGTTGCCCTCAATCTGGTCTCGGCCTTGTTTTTTGATTTACAGCACATCTTACATTGCGCAGTGAGTGATGGAACGGCCGCTTGTCGAACCTGGGCGACAGATATGCTTACTTCCATTTATGGACTTTGTCCACAGGTCTTGTACGACAATGGCCTCTTCGTCGTCTATGAGGCCTGTCGCTGGGAGACTAGCCCTCCTCAGAACGGCACAGCAAATGGAGGCGGCCTCACAACATCGATCAATATTTGCTTCGTCAAGCGACTTGCAGAGTACTTTGGACCTACCAGTCGGCTTCGTGCCATCCCTTTCACCGGCCTCGGCGAGTTCGATGGTCTGTTCTTGTGCGGGTCACCACCGCGATGGATTTTGCGGTCTCCACAGTCAGAAGTGAAGCTCTTTGTGCACGATCGCGAGAGCATGCATGCATTTACGAAGATTGGTGGCGCAGGCTCCAGTCTGATTGCTGAGAGTCACGGAGCAGAGGTGAGCATTCTACAGCTCGGTGTTCCATCTGCATGCATTGACACAGATGCTCTTCTTTCACTGGCAGACGTGGCTAGCGGAAGTACCTTCCTATTCGGCCGACCTGAACGTCCTCTACGAGGCGCATAGAGTCGGAAGGACTTTTAGTCAGGTCAGGAGCCATCCACACATCAGAGCCATTGTGGCAGCCTCCAAGATGGATGGACAGTTCACACTGTTTGAGCCAGAGGAGGGAGCGGCCATTGGCGACCCTTCCAGTGAGTGCGATTGGATGCATTCCTCCTCTGACAGGCTCAGGCTCTGACTCTATTGCATGCCTGCAGCCGACCCTATACCGCCGAAGATTCCATACGGCTCAATCGAACTCTTCGTGGATGACCTTCAGGCTCCGGTACATGGATTCGAATTCGAGGCCAACGAGTTTGTCACAGCGATGGAAATTGTGACTCTTGACACGATGAGCCACCTTCCAGCCCGCAAGGAGTTTGTTGCAGTTGGGACAACATGGTTCCATGGCGAAGACAGACCAACAAGAGGAGCGGTGAGTATTATGTTACTTAGCCGTCGTACACGACCGACAGCTTCCAGGGCTGAGCTTTCCGTGTTCTCTACAGACGTACATCTTTGATGTCGTGGAGGTGGTGAGCGCCACGCCTGAAGACGGACGCGAATACAGATTACGTCTGCTCGGAAGGGACGACTTCACCAAGGGTCCGGTTACCGCTATCACGGATCTCAACGGCTATATCGTAACAGCAGTCGGACAAAAGGTGAGCTCCGCCTCTTGTGGGCTTGCATTTCGTTGGAGTCGGACCAGCTGACTGATCAATGCGATTCACATCAGCTATTTGTTCGCGCTTTTGAGCAAGACCAGTGGCTCGTGGCTGTAGCTTTCCTCGACATGTTCTTCTATACCACGAGCCTGAGGAAGCTGAAGAACTTCATCATCGCGACGGATGCGCAGAAGAGTGTCAGCTTTATCATGTTCCAGGAGGAGCCATATCGGCTGTTTTCGTTGGGACGCGACTATCGGAACTTGCATTTGACAGGCGGTGACTTTATCGTCAGTGGTAATGAACTGATTTTGTCGACCACGGACGTGGATGGGGTGGTGCGGCTGCACGATTACAATCCTGCCGGTGAGTGAAGGTGTGGCGGCTCTGCAGAGCTAGAGAATGCTGACAATCTGTGTTTGTTCCCTCAACCCAGTGACAACGTCGCATGGAGGTCAGCGCCTGCTGCTGCGGACAGAGTTTCAAACATCGTCCGAGGCGACGTGTACGTTGCGCCTTCCTCGCTTCGCGGGAGAGGCGGAAGTCTACGATGCATCCGAAGTCGTCTTTGGTAAGAGCCTCGTAAAAGTTCGGGCCGTTGCATGACTAGGTCCTTTTATCTGACTCTCACTCCTCGGACCAACCAGGCAAGAGTAATGGCGGCATCGAGACGTTGATACCTGTCTCAGAGCAAATATTCAAGCGGCTGCAGCTGTTGCAAAGTCAGCTGGTGCGGAATGTGCAGCATGTTGCTGGCTTGAATCCCCGCGCATATCGGTGAGTCTGGCGCCGTTAAAACATGTAGCAGACAGCAGTATAGCTGACTCTTCTCTGGACGCTCAGGGCGGTGCACAACGACTCTTCCACGCGACCTCTGGCAAAGGGCATCCTGGATGGCACTCTACTCGACATCTTCGTGACGCTCTCGTGGCCGCGGATGGTGGAGCTGGCATCGGGACTTCCGGGCTGTGTGGGTGGACCTCAACAAGTCCTGGACGAGCTGTATCTCCTTAGGAGCGCTTGGCTGTTCGCCTGATTATCCTGTTAATGCCGACTTTGTCATTGCTGCTTGGAGTGAAAATGTCTCTTCTTGCTGTAAATACCCTTGACGGTCCTCACTTCTCCAGAGGCGTAGCCGTTTGGGCACGAATCTCTAAGGACAGGAACTCATGGAAGCTTGTCCTTCTCCTCCTCACACTTCTGGACTCTGGCGACTGACAGCTGATCGCTCTGACGACTGGTTCGCATTGTAGGCGCCAGAACGGCGCGATCGCTTCAGATCTTGTGAACGTTTGATGCATTCAATGAAGGCCAAATCTTCGTACTGATTCATTTACAGTGTCGACGCTGCAGCCCCGTTCACTCTGGCCCAACAGGTGTGATGCTGGCCGTCCGTCTGCCCATGTTGAAGCCCTTATCTCTTTCAGCCCTTCCCCCCCCCGGTTTCCATCGCCGAGCGTAGCGCCGGAACTCTGCGACAGAATTGCAAATCGTACTTGTATGCTCGTGTAGGCCGAGGTAAGCTTTGACATTGACGATGATGTTGGAAGTTATGTGTGCAGGACTTTGAGCCCAATAGCCGCTAAGTTGTGGAGACAGTCGATGGCGTGAGCATCCGTCCTAGGCCGGCAAGGTCGGTGGTGAGCAGGTGTGGTCCTAAAGACCTTTGCCCTGTCCAGATCGGGAGTTTGGTTCCAGACGCCGTTTCGCCCGACCCAAGAGCGGGAGGAGACTGAGAGCCGTTGTAGCCTTTTGTGGGACCAGATACCGTTTCTCCATGTCGTCTTCACCACACGGTAGTATTGGGTTTGGTTGATTGAGGAACATGCCATGCGATGTATTCAAGCGACTGCGGGAAGGTGTAGACGATTTCGTTCAAGGTCTTGTCGTCTGGTAGCATTTGCGCGTACATGTGCTCGACATGCAAGACACGCAATCGAATGGCAGAGACGAGAGAAGAGAAAATACGTCGAAGTTGACGTGCAGACTCGTCCTTCGGTTGGGCCTGTCCTTCTTTGGGGGATTCGTTTTCGAGAAAAGCACTGATGACAAGCTCGGCGAGATTCGGGCAGTACCAATGCCCAAAGTTGATGCCAAGATGGGAGATGATGTCCTGAAAAGACTCATCGTCGACGTGGAAAGACTTGCAGGTCACAAAGGGCCGAATTGCCCGATTTTGGAAGTCCATGTCTTGATGGGCAGTGACGTGGTCCAATGTCGGACGGTCAAATGCCTCTATCCAAGCGATTGGAAGGTCCGACTGAATGGCTGACAGCAGATCCTGGTCGTAAACCCGGCACAGCTTCAAATTTGAAAGTTCGCGACCGCCCGTGATGAGCGCAGAGGGATCTTGACCTAAACTTTCGCAGTAGATGCCGAGCTGTTCCAAGCCAGGGCGCCGGTCCACGAACTGACAAGTCGAAGAAAACGAAGCGCAACCAGCCAAGAATCGCTTCAGAGATGGAAATGTTTGCCTGAGCGAGATCTCCTCAAGCCGACTCGAGTCCCATGACTCTGCGACTTTGATTTCCTCGAGCTGAAGATGTCGATCCAGGAAATCGTCGATCAGCGGCCCTGCTAGTGGTCGATCTAGCTCTGGGTCATCTTCATTCGTCATTGCCAGCGACACGCATCGGAGCTTGGTCCAGTCCGCCTTCAGCAGGTTGGAGAAGCCGACAGGTGAAATGTCGTAGGGCGAGAAGTGGATCGTCAAACCTTCAATTCTGCCACACAAGCGCGAAGCAATCTCTTGCAGGTCGTCGGCATCGCTGACTGTCCTCGCATTTACACGTGACCGGAAGGCTTCAATGCCGAAAACTCGAAGGGCTGAAGAACGAGCTTTGTCTTGTATGGAACAAATGTGCCGAACCAGTTGTACGAGGGACTTCCACCACCTGCTGTTAAAACGGTTCAGCCCATCATTTCTGCTCCGGGCAGAGGCCTTGGTGTGCTTGATGTCCACTTGCTCGAAATAATCAGAAATGACGGAAATGGCGCATATCCGTTCAGCGATTTCGGGAACTTCTTCGAGCGTCTTGCATAGAGCCTTGCTGCTGATGATGCCGAGCGAAAGATCGACAAACGGAAGCGGTCCCCTGCGATTGAATGTGAGTAAGTCGAAAAATTGGAAGACGTCCTCTTGCCATCGTGGATCTTGCTGCCCATCGCCTTCCCCAGAAAATGGATCGATTTGGTACTTGCGCCTCCAGTTGCTGCTGAATTCATCACGCGGGCCTGTATAATGCGTCCGAAAGCGCGTGTGTGCCTCATCGTCCTAAATCCTCAACCGTTTAACATGGTGGAGTAAGTTTCGAGACCTGCGTTGTCGAAAGGACGCTACCGCCCTTTGAATGCGGGAGAGGGGTATGTCCAAATCTTCGAGCAGAAGGACGACGGAAACATTGCGGAAATGGCGCGAGACAAGCGAGCATTGGACGAGGTCGGCTCGATCCTGTTTGAGATTCGACAAGGTGTGCAGGAGGATCTCAGGGACTTGCAGGGCGCGCGTAGCCGCGGAGGGCTCTGTATCAACTTGCATGACCTCCATGATGGTTGCTGGTTGGGCTCAGATGGTGTGCTTGGTAGGAAGACAGAGAACAAAGCTGGGAATGAGAGGCATCCGGCAGTGAGAGTCCTGCGCAGGTGACACAATTCGAGATGCGAGACACGGCTACCAAGGCAAGCGCGACGCGACGCGTTGGTGGTCACGTGCATTTGAAGCGACCGTTGACCTCACACTTTCTTTCTTCTGGAGATTACATAACCATATTCGTTCGAAGGTCAGGTCTGACTTTCATCATCGATCTGACTGACAGCTGCCATCTGACCGAGAGCAGGAATCCCAAGCATTCGACAGGGACAACGATGGCGAAGCGACTGCGGCTGCTGGAAGACTTGCCAGCTCACGAGAGCGCGGCATGGCACGTCAGCTGGAACCCCGTCTTCCCCATCCTCGCCTCTTGCTCCACCGACAAGCACGTCCGCCTCTTCCACTTTGCTCCATCGCCTTCAGAGGGACAACCGCCCCGCTTCAGACTCGCAGACACACTCAATACAGGACACAGGCGCACCGTCAGGCAGATCGAATGGGCCACCAATGGACGTCTCTTTGCAACAGCTTCCTTTGACGCGACCATTGGGATCTGGGAGAAGGTCACTCCCGCAGATAGACATCACGAGCATGACCACGACGAGCACGATCACGATCATGACCATGCCCACGACGAGGATGCCGAGCCAGAGTCGGAATGGGACTGCGTCGGTACCCTCGAAGGCCACGACTCGGAATGCAAGTCCATAGCCTTTTCTCCCACCTCCCACCTCCTCGCCTCCTGCTCCCGCGACAAGTCGGTTTGGATCTGGGAATGCATTCAACCTCCCCCGCCCGAATCCTTACCCGCCTGGAAGCGAGCCATGCACGAGCAGACCGACTCGCCCGAGTTTGAATGTCTCAGCGTGCAGATGTCGCACTCCCAAGATGTGAAAAAAGTCAAGTTTCATCCCGACCCGGCCCGCGAGCTGCTCGTCTCGGCGTCGTATGACGACTCGATCAAGTTCTTCAGGGACGACCCTTCCGATGACTGGTACTGCGCCCGAACACTCAACGACGCGCACAAGGGCACAGTGTGGGACATTGTTTTCAGCCCTTGTGGCAGATGGCTGGCTTCATGCTCGGATGATTCAGAGATTCACCTGTGGAGGGACGTGGGACCGCTCGCGCCCGAGCAAAAAGCTGCCAAGAAGGTGGCTGCTGCCAACGGAAGTGATGCCAACGAGGGCGAGGCGGGCGCCGCTGGCGATGAGAAGTGGGTCCTCGTGGGCAAGATCCAAGGATTCCATACAAGGACAATATATGCGCTCGATTGGAGTGTCGATCCTCCCTCCGAGTCTCCGCGGCCACACAGTCTGGGAAGATTAGCCTCGGCAGGTGGCGATGGCAAGATCAACGTCTTTGAAATGGTAAGTTCTGTGTCCTTTTCCGGTCACGCAGCTACATGCATAGGAAGCTGACACCCGCTCCCCTCCCCCCCCCCCCCC
>LAXH01000059.1:21136-51008 GCA_001006505.1 Tilletia horrida
GGGCTGCTCACCCATTCACGATATACGAACTCCCACATCTTTGACGACGCTGCGTGCAGCAATCGAACATGACGACTATCATTCCCAACATCATTGGTGGTCCCACCATCGTCCCGGCTCCAGCCGACGCCGCCGGCTACGCCATTGTCCTGACTCGACTTACCCGAAGTCAGCGACTGTACACCAGCGGTGACCACAAGGTCACCAAGCTCAAGGTTCCGGCCCTTGAGGGCAAAGCCAATTGGATGTCGTGGCGCACTCAAGTTGCCAGCGCGCTCACCACGCCCCTCGGAGGTCGCCTGTGGTACCTCATCAACGGGCATCCGGCAACCAGCGTTGCGGCCTATCAGAAGATCTTCAGCAAGGAAGACGAGAAATTGGTCCCTGTGGATGTTGCGGAGGCTTATCGTCGTGACGACTTGAACCACATGGGCATGTTGCTTACCTCCGTTCTGTCCCCCACCACCACCGGCGACGTCGCCGCCCTGGTCAAAGACGACGGCGTCGATGGCGCTGCCGTTTGGCAGACCTTGCTGAGCCGCTACGGCGGCAAAACCATTGCCAGCATGCAAAAGGCCGAGACCGACATCGCCAACTTCACTTTGGGCGGTCGGAGTGTGCAGGAGGTCACACAGGCACTCGAAATGCTGTTCTCTCAAGTGTTTATGTCTGGAGGAGAAGCTCTCTCCGAGTTTCGGAAGGTTTCTGTGGCTCTACGTGTGTTCACTGGATCAGCTTTTGACTCAACTCGTGCAACCATCCAAAACTCGTGGCAGAACGGTCATCTCTACACGTTCGACGAGGTCATGGGTCGATTCGCCGGCGAGGAATCTCTCCGTTCGCTCGCCATCGGAGTGAACACGGGCACGACGAGCCTGGACGGCGGCATGGCCCTGCGGACAAACGCTCGAGGACATCAGACTAGTGGCCACGGCAGTGGAAACAGGAGTGGAAACAATCAGCAGCCGAAGGCCAATGACGATCCAAATGCACCAAGATGTTTCCATTGTCACAGAACGAACCACAAAGTCCAGCAGTGTCGAGACAAAGCCAGAGGTAAAGCACCTCATCCCGAGTCTCGAAATGCCAAAGAACGCTCCGGTTTTGTTGGTGGGGGCCACGTCAACGCCCAAATCCAACAGCCCCACCACGACGTGTTCGCGCGCCTTGCTGCGCTCGAGAGCCGCTTCTCGCACCCCCCTCCCACTCCTGCCCACCATGGTCGACCTCAAGACCACTACATGAGCCAACAGACAAGCCAATGGCACTCTGGTCCGGTTGTGGCTGCGGCTCACCGCGTGGGTGCGTCGCTGCCGCAGCACGTCCAGATCGACGGCCACCAGTACACCCTTGTCCAACCCAGCTTCTCCGAGCGTTTCCCTGACTTCTCCGGTCCGCATGGACCAGCCTAGGGACTCGCAGCCCTCCCAGCAGCTCGCGCATGTGACGAGGGCTCCTCCGTACTGCCATCTGGCTTCTGGATCCTTGATTCGGGAGCCTCCAACCACATGACCTCTGATCTTTCCAATTTCATCTCCTTGCTACCCAACAGAACCATCACCATCATCACAGCCGACGGCCGACGGATCCAATCGGCCGGTAGAGGCGTTGTGGAGCTGCCACTGTTTGCCCCAGGGGCTAGCAGTCTGGTGCTGCACGACGTCCTCCACGTCCCTGCCCTCCAGTTCAACTTGATCTCAGTTCATCAGCTTAGCCAGGATCACCTCAAAGTTTCCTTCGACGAATCTCTATACGCAGCGATTACAGACCCTTTCAAACCGACGTGGACCGTGACAGTTCCATGGTCGTCATCACAGCAAGCATACTTGCTTCCCGTTCGTGGAAGCGAAGGAACAGTGTTTACCGCCTCAGCAATCGAACCAGGCGATGAGTCGGCCGATGAGCCCGACGCAATGTCAGACGATGACGAGGGATTGGCCCTCCCTGCACCCGACGACAATAGAGTACGGCTGACGGAGTTGTGGCATGAGCGGCTCGGCCATATCGGCAGATCCTCATTGCCAATCCTCGCCAAGAGTAGCGTCGGCTTGCCGGCCCTGCTATCAACAATCAAGAGCACCACTGGGGTTCCAGCATGTGAAACGTGCTCTCTGACCAATATAAAGCGCCTCCCCTTCCCTACTTCTTCCACCAAAACCACCCGCCCTTTGGAACTCGTCCACGCCGATCTCACTGGGCGCATCATTGCCAAGTCACTCGGCGGAGCCGAATACCTCGCCGTCCTGGTCGATGACTTCACCAGGATGGTGTGGGTCTTCCCACTCGCGCAGAAGTCCGACTTTGTCTCCACCTTCATCAAGTGGAGAGATCAAGTGACACCACTCAAAGGTCCCATCGCAGCTTTCAGATCCGACGGCGGTGGTGAATTCAACAATATGGGCATGGGAGCAGCACTCGCGGGAGCGAGGCACGAGCGCTCATGTGCCTACACAGCTCAGCAAAACGGCGTTGCCGAGCGGCACGTTGGCATCATCCAGTCAATCATGCGACCACTGCTTCACAGCAGGCAGCTGCCCATCACATACTGGGCTGAAGCGGCAACCACCGCCGCCTACATACGAAATCGTTGGCCTAGTCGTGCAATCGGGAACAGGACTCCATACGAGTTTTGGCACGGAACCGCTCCTAGAGTGGATAATCTGCGTGTGTTCGGCTGCTTAGCCTTTGCCATGCTACCAGATAAAGCTCGAGAACACAGCCTCGCTGTGCGTGCGCGAGCAGGTGTGTTTGTCGGATACGATAATGCCTGCAAAGGCTATCGAGTTCATTTCCCGGACACCGGCGATCTCACTGTCACGCGCAACGTGGACTTCCACGAAGACAAAGGCTACGCATTCGACACCCTCACCTCGACCGACCCTTCAACCACCATCGACGATCCCTCCGTCATCATCACCTCTTCCGCTCGTCCACCGGGCACTCGCCCTCGACTTGTTGTCGTTGGCCCTCGCCCACCCCCACCTCTTCCTCCTGCTCAGGTAACTGAGATTCCAGCATCACCAGCGGCTGAGCCGCTTCCATCAGCTGCAGCACCGGGTGCAGCAGCACCGGTGTCGGAGCCGGTGGGAGCGGTTCAGCCGGACACGGCACCACAAAGCTTGAATCTTCCGGCAGCAGCGGGCACGGATGTGCCTGCCGCTGGCCAGGCGAAGACCCCAGCCACACGAACCAGAAAGCCAAGAACTGCACCTACCTTGGTGTATCAGACCAGACAACATGCACAGCGACAGCAGGCCGGACGAGATCAACGAGGTCAGGCCACCTCACTCATCAGCCTCACCACTGCATTTGCCTCGGCCTTCAAGGTTAGGCTCTCTGCAGATGGAATAGAGCTTGAGCCCGAGACACTTCGCGAGGCGATGCGCCGGCCGGACTGGCCCCGGTGGCTAGACGCCATGCGCTCGGAGATCCAATCTCATGCTGAGATGGGCACCTGGCTCCTCACTGAGTTACCCTTGGGGAGATCAGTGGTGGGATGCCGATGGGTGTTCAAACTCAAGCTCGATTCAAATGGCAATGTGCTCAAATACAAAGCCCGTTTGGTAGCACAGGGCTTCAGCCAAATTGCCGGCATTGACTTCGAGCAAACCTACTCCCCGGTGGCGCGATTCGTTACAATACGCACGCTCTTGGCACTCGCGGCCTTCCTCGGCTGGCACGTTCATCAGCTAGACGTGATCACGGCTTATCTATATGGCTTGCTCGAGCAGTCCATATATATGGCCCAACCAGCGCTGTTTGAGGCCCCCGGTCAATCCCACTTGGTCTGCCTGCTCCAACGTGCCCTGTATGGGCTCCGTCAATCTGGACGAGAATGGTACTACACTCTTCGAAACGCCCTTCTCGACATTGGCTTTCAGCCCTGCATCGCGGATCCAGCGGTGTTCGTCTACGGTAAAGGACCCACTGCCCTCATCGTGGCAATTTATGTGGACGACATACTGGTGTTTGGCAGTAGCTTGAAAGACATAATGGTCTTCAAGCAGACGATCGGCAGGAAATTCAAAATGACCGACCAAGGCGAGATCGGGCAGTTCCTCGGAATGAAAGTGGAGCGAAGCAAAGACCGATCCTCCTTTCTCATCTCCCAATCCTCCTACATTACCTCCATGCTCGACCGCTTCGGCTTTGGGGACCTCAAGCCCGCGGCAACCCCAATGGACCAGAAGCAGCGTCTTGTCCCCTATGAGGGTGAAGCTTCTGACAGTGAGAGGAAACAGTACCAGGCGATGGTAGGGTGTCTGAACTGGCTTGCACAGGCCTCTCGGCCCGACCTAACCTTTTCTGTTTCCACGCTTGCTCGTCATGCTAAAAATCCTGGCCCCATTCACTTTGGTTGTGTAAAGAGAGTGATGCGATACCTTACAGGCACAGTCTCACAGCGCCTGCGCATAGCCGCACACCGGAGCGAGGAGGTCATGGCGTTTTCGGACGCAGACCTTGGCGGCGATCATACGGCGAAATCAACATCTGGCTATCTGGTTACCGTCCATGGTGCATCGGTGTCATGGGGCTCGAAACTCCAAACATTGGTCGCCGACTCCACGGCTCAAGCCGAGATCGTGGCGGTGTGGCAGACCACGCGGGAGGTTACAGCAATTCGGCACCTTCTCCAAGACGTGGGAATCCTGAATGAAGAATCATGCCCTCCCTCTGTGGTGTATTGCGACAATCAGCCAGCCATTCACGTCCTGACCAACCCCGTCAGCAATGGGGTTAGTCGACACATGCAACGAAAATACCTTTCTACACGCGAAAAACACGAACAGGGATTGATCAACATCACCTACGTAAACACCCATTCCAACCCTGCCGATATGTTCACCAAACCCCTCATGCCCTCCACCTTCTCCACCCATTGCACTACCATTGGCCTGGCCGACCACCAACCTTGATCTCTCTCGTACCTGCAAGCCATCGCACCAGCCCTGTCATGGGTGGGAGTGTTGAAAGTCTGGTCATGATGTGGTCTGTTGCGTCTCGGATCTTTTCTCTTCTCCCTTCTTCTTCTCCCTTTTTTCATGTACTCCTTTCTTCCAATCAATCACAACATCCATTCCTTCACTTAGTGTTCCCTCTCCCTGCCTGCCAGCCTACCTATCAACAGGTGAGTAGGCTGAAGGGGTAGTCGCCGCCCAGACTCAATCTGCGACAGCTACTATGCTGCACTTCGTCGTCCTCAATGCACCCACCCCTTTCGTGCTCGCCATGCACCCTGGTCCCCGAGCACATTTCCCTCATGTTCACACATTTCAACCTCATTCTCCAGCCCATGACCATTCATAGCTTGCTTGAGTTACATCCTCTCAACTCCATCCTCCTCGGTGGAAGTTGTGGCTCGCACGATCAGATGTCGAGGTTTCCGTCAGCTTATCGAGCGAAAGCGCATTGACCCGCTGTGTCATTGCGGGACTATGTCTACTACAATCAGCATCAGGATGAAAGTGCTCGAGGGTGACTGCATCGGAAGCAGAGTCAAGTGGCGGCGGTAGGAAAGAAGCTGAGGGAATAAGAGGCGCCGACAGTATATCGTTGGGACTCAGTCAAACGACAGGCTGGAAGGGCCGCCCAGGTGATCAAGAATAGTGTCCGTGTCGATGATGCTGAGCGGCTGGTGCCACACGCCGTCTTCCGTGATGCGTTGTCGGAAGACACCGGGCACACGCTGGAGACGTCCTCTCTTGCCGCCCGACTTCGTCACGATGATGTGTGCCTCCGGGTGGCAGGACACGAATCGGTAGTACAGCGTCTCGGGCGCAAAATATTCTCGCAGGCAGAAGTACTCCAAAGCTGGCGGAAACTCTTTCTTATGCAGAATGTTCTTGTGCTGCGTGACCTTTCCGCATCCGCTGAGTCGAAGCACCTTCAGAGACCGGAGTGAGGTCAGCTGCCGCCATAAGTCGTTCGATGCCGGTCCTGAGAGTGAGGTCAGCGCCGAACGCCCTCAGCCAACGGGGTTGGGATACCAAGTGGAGCTCGGCCAGATTGGGCAAATGCTCAGAACGGACCATAGAAGGAAGCTTGGAGAAGAAGCTGTGTATGAGATAATCGGGCACGTCTACCTCAAGAAAAGTCAGTCTTTCAGCTGCTGCTTGGTTCGAATGAAAGAGGATGAGGCAACTCTCCATGTCCAAAGAAGGCGGAAGGCAGACAACAGCGAAAGATCGGCCTTTGTCGAGATGACCTTGAAGCTCAGCAGCACGGTGAAAGTCAGTCTGCGCCAGATTCGGGTAGAACCCCGATAGCGTTGTGGTGGAAGCTGGTGCTGGCGCTGTTGTAGTCTCAGAAGGCAGGAGGTCGATTGGCGAGAGGGAGACTACGTGCGGGTGTCGTGTAGCAAAGCTTTTCACCTCGTCCGTGTCAAACTTGAATCCGTTGAGCCGGATATTTCCGCAGACGCGGAAACGTTTGTTGCAGGCTCAAAGTCTCTTCGGGACAGGAGGAGTGAATGACCAAGCTCCGCAGCCTCTTGGCGCCGTCCAGGAACGGTTCGACAAGCGGCAATACCACGTCGGCGTCGACGAAGCTCAGAGAGAATTCCTCCAGATAAGCGAACGCTGTTTCGGAGACCTCGACGGGAAAGTCCATCGTCTCCAGCCGCAGACCGAGGTAGCGCAAAGAAGGTGCATGGTGACCGACTTGCGCCCAAAGCTTCTGAGCCGCTGAGTATGAACATTCAGGAACGATCGAGAATTCTTCAAACCTGAAGCTACGGAGTCCGGGTCCTTGCCGTGCTTGCGCAATGATGTCTGCGAGCTTTCCTAGGGTCAGTCGGGGCGATGGGTCCTCGAGGTGCGAAATTGGGCCTCCTTTGCGGTTCTGTTGCTCGCTCAGAACAGCAGGCAGGCACAACAGATCGGAGTGGTGTACGGTGAGGTCGAGCAAGGGCAGTTTGCCCGTTGAAGCGGATTTGTAGGCGACCATCTCCAGAAGCTTATTCACAGCGTGCCAATCGCAACGCCAACTTTTGCGTCTTGACGACGTGCTGTGCTGGCGCGAATCAGCATGAAAGTGCCGCCACCTCAGATATCGGACATGCTCGAGCAGGCTTGGGTTTGCTTCAAAGAACTTGAGACGGTTGCCCGCAGCCTTCACATCGATGTCAAGCTGCTTGACCCAGACGCTGAGGGCCTGAGCTCGTAAAGTCTTTCAAACCAGGCTGAGGGTCAGGATGTCGACTCGATCCTTACTGAGGTGGTGGGGAAGGACAAAACGGACGAGTTCGGGTGTGTTTGAAGAAGCGCTGCGCCCGCCGCAGCCATATGACGTGGTCCCTCCCAACCTTCAGCCCATCTACAAAGCTCTTGATATTTCTTCTCATTTCGGTCTGATCTAAGACATGGACAAGCCTGCCTAGAGACTCATAGCAGAGGAGACAGAGGTATGCGGACTCGGGGTGTCAAGATTTGAGATATGGAAATGTAAGATTCGGTGCGATGTGATGGTAGCAGTGTTGCGCCAGGGTAGGAAGTATCTGGAGATTGGAGCCGGGTCCACCCTCGACGGCAATGGTCACGAAGCTCAGAAAGGAGCACAGGCGGCGTCGTCGTAAGGGCAGCACGCCCGGTACTGGCCGTTTCCGAAACAGCACTGGCTACGGCACCCGAGACAGTGTGCTTTGACCGAAGGCTTCTTGAAGACGTCGCACGACTGTTCGCGGTACGTGAAACCAAGATGGTAGACAGAAAGGGTAGTATCATAGGTCAGAGAGCTGCTGCGGCTTGGACAAGAAGCATCTTGCCCGATATAGGCATTACTCACAGGGAAGACGTCGAGATCGAGGTAGACGGGACAGTCATTCGCAGAGCACGAGTTGCAAAACTTCATGCACTCGTCACTCCATTTTTCGCAATCTTGAGTCTCATCATCGCAGTTTTCCCCGTCTGGAGTACAAGTTGACGCGCAGTCCGGCTAGGGCACATTCAAGGCGGTCGATGGTAGGCAGGACGAGTCAGCGTTGCGTGATGCAGTGCAACGCAGTGAAACAGGACCCAGAAGCAACTCACCGGTCCGTGGTGGTGAGCGTGGTGAGGGTGCTGATACTTGTCTGGGACGGCCAGCACAGCGACGGCCGCGCACAAGAAGAGGAGGCAAGAAGAAGCTTTCATAATGCGAGTGGGGGAGATCTGTGAGGGGACGAAAGACAGGGAGAACGTTATCGCACAAGAGAAAGGGGGGAAAGAGAATCAGCAAAAACGCACCAGGTATTTATACCTACGCAACCTCCATCCCTCTGTCGCAAGCTAGAAGAACCGTCCGCATGATTGTGTATGGAATGAGATGATACGACTGCTGTTGTGAGCCTCATTTGTCCTCGTTGTCGGGATCCGCCTTTCGTCTGTGTTGGGCGGAACGGCTGAAAATGGAATGAGATGAGCAGGTGCTGTTGGTCTGTTGATATGTGTTTGTAACGGGGCTGGCTTCTGGCGATGGAATGAACGCTTTGGTGTGATGCTGAAATCAGGGCCAAGATGTGCGTTGACGGATGATGCGGCAGATTGAGGACGTTGCATTTTCGTTCGGCCTCCTCCATATTCAGCGAATCATGCGCACCAACCAATGACACCGCCAGTAGAGCAGAAATGAGGAGCTACTCGCACGTTGCTGCTTGATGTCCAAGCTTAGAAAGACGAGTCGAGCAACAAGATGAGATTGCACCAGATTCAAATGTCTGTCGTGTAGACCTGTACGGTCTGGGCAGCGGGAAGATTGAAATTCTGGAAGACCGGAGACTGAGAAGCCTTCGTGAAGGAGTGGTAAGCTTGTTGAAGATGGGCTACAAGCAACCTCAGCCTTTGGAGCCGTGTCCACCGTGCGAGGCATGGCCGCCCTTGCTAGCAATCTACAGTCAGCAACGTGGTGTGAACATAGGACCATCAGCTCGCATTTCAGCATGGGGAAAGCAGCATGCAGCATACAATGCTCACCTCGCGGACCTTCTCCTTCGGCATAGCAGCGAAGCCTCTCTTGGGCTTGTCGTCGTCATCTCCACCAGCACCGCCTCCATCGTCCGCATCCTCGTACGTGCCTTCGTCTTCATACTCTTGAACGAGGTCCGGCTCCTCGTCAGCAGGCGCGTTGGCCGTGGCCGAGTTGCCGCCGTGGCCGCCAGCAGGAACATGGGGATCTTCACGTTCGGCAACGATCTTGTCGTGTGCCTCCTTGGTATGCTTGGCGGCTGAGCCAGCTCCTTCGTTGTGACCGCCAGCAATGCCGGCAGCGACAACTTCTTCGCGCGGCCTGTTTGCAAAGTTGCCTGGATCTGTTTGATCAAGTGGAGGAGCGTGGATCAGAGGCTTGGATGTAACGCAATGTGGTTCAGGAACCGAGACGACTCACTCTTGTTGGTAGACATGACTGCTTTGTGACTAGTTCGAAGCCCGGTGATGAGAGATGGGAAGACTTCTGATTCTGATCGCGACTGAGGAGGACGAAGTACCTGACGCAGATCAAGGTGCGCTGAGAATGTGCATGTCCCTTTTTATACGTGTCAGCTGCCATCGTCACAGAATTGGACCCTGCTGAAAGCAAGCAAGCCATGCCGAACATACAAGCACGACTGGTCAACATCCCCCCCAATGACAAAAGGTAACCGCGCCCTTCCAAAGCTCATCACCACACCACGACACCGCAAAGGTTCTTCTGTCAGCAGCACTGATCTGGTGAATCGTTTGCAAAGTCAGATCAGAAATAAAAATGTAGTGTCCAAACAGCGTCCTGCACACAGCGGAAGTGGACTGCGCGGCCAGCTGAGCGCCTTCATAAGGCTGGACTCCACGACAGCCTAGCGCTTTGGTAGGGCTAGGACTCCCACCAGCCGAGCATGTGGGTGAGAATAGAACTTCCACGGCCGGGCACCTTGATTAGGTCGCGATTCACATCCGCGGAGAAGCTCGCCGTTTTGAGATCGAAATGCGATGGTTCCCTTTGTTCCATGCGTGGGAAACTTGACAAGGAGGAAGCGCCTTCATACGCCTGCACCCTTACCGGCGCACCAAGCCCGTCTCCTTTCTCCTCGTGTCGCAGATCACAGATGCGTCTCCTGATGTCACTCGCTTTCAGGGGACCAAAGGCCAAAGATCTGCTTGGATTTCACTGTGACGAGGAGTGGGAAGGATCGGACAAAAATGCGCTCTGAGGAGAAGTGTCGCTGTAGGGTCAAAAGCTGACGCGCTTCGCTCTCTGCCAGAGAGCAAGAGCGACGTTGCCCGTGAGCTCAGCAGTAGCAGTTGGCGATGCAGAGTGCCTTTGCATTGCTCGGGAAACATTGACTGATCTCGTCGCTGGTGTTGAACAGGTTCACGACTGGCGTCAGCAAGATGGTCCTCCATCAAATCGTTTGGCCTCTCCAAAGAAAAGCTCACCAATGCACCCTACGGTCCGAGCCGCAGTAGCACTGAAAGATGCGGGCACTACTGCGTCAGCTGGTCGATCTACAGTAGGATCTTATCTCTTGTTTGACAAGGGACTCACGCCGCAGTTGCTGCTGCAGTAGCCGGTCCCAGGGCTAAGCCCGTTGGGGCAGCTCAGGGCAGCAAAGGCAGAGGTGCCGAATGCCATCACAAGTGCAAAGGACGAAAGCGTGATCCTCATCTTCGTTTGATGGAGAAGCTGGTACGTTTGGTAAAGGAGATAGCAGTGGAAGGGATGTGATGAACGGCGCTCTTGGTGTGGGTGCAGTAATGGAGAGCTTCATCGTGGACGAAGAGCGTCAGCTTATATGCCTTTACTTGAGGATCCGATACCTTTGGACCATTCCAGGAGCTGTCCGCTTTGAGCATGGTGTCGAACCTGGCGAGTGGCGATGCATGGGCAGATTCCTTCCCTCTTCAGGCACGCGCTGACCCATACATGTCATCTGACCATTCGTAACGTCAGCTTGTTCCGGAGATCCAAAGCCGCATTTCGCTGTGGAGCTCGCTCGCACAGGGCCATGCTTTTCCAAGCTTGACTCCGCGATATGGCATGCTTGAGAAGTCCGCAAAGGGAAAAGGAACCCGCGATTGTTGAACTCGCAGCACGTTTGCTCCGGGACCGCTCTGCTGAAGCATTGGTCGTCGTGAGATTCAAAAGGACATCTTTCCCGCTTGTCTCATCCAGCTCAATTGGGATTGGGAACCGGTGTGGCTGGGTACTGACTTGAAGAGTAAGACTGTGAACGCGGGGTTCTGATGATACGACAGGCCCTCTTCAGTGGAAAACGTTACCAGCTCACGCCGCCCATCCCATGACACTGCCATCAGCGCAGCCCCGATGCATCTGTACTGCATCGTCCCCACATTTCAGGTGGCTTTCCAAGCATGCTGATAATGGAAGAGAATCAGAATGGATTGCGATGCAAAGACGTTGGGACACGTCAAGCTTTCGTTTGGACTCATGTGCGTAGATGGAGGCGAAGCTGACAACCTGAGGAGCAGAAAAGATTGAGATTCTGAAGACCAGGACTGAGAATCGTGGGCAACGTAGACGAGGCGAGGGAGCTGTCGAAGCTTGTGCTTCAAGCATGTTCAGCCTTTATGCCGCGTCCACCCTGTGAGCCATGTTCACCCTTTGCGCCATGTTCATCCTTCGAGCCATGCCCACGGTGCGAGGCATGTCCGCCCTTGCTCGCAATCTTGGTTGAGCCGAGTCAACGCGCAATGCAGCACAAGAACCCCATCAGTTTCCTCCTTCCGGACACCTTGTGGGAACAGCGCAAAGGCCTACAAAGGTGCTTACCTCGCGCAGCTTGTCTTTCGGCATGGCAGCGAAGCCTCTCTTGGGCTTGTGTTCGCCACCACCACTCTCCACTTCTTCGTATTTGACCTCGTCTTCATACTCTTCGACGAGGACCGTCTCCTCCTCCTCAGCATGGGAAGCAGTGGCCTTGGGTGAGCGGCGGCGGGCGTGGTGACCGTGACCATGACCGCGGCCATGACCGTGATCATGGGTGGTGTGGCTTCCGTCGTGAACGCCGGTGGGAGCATGGGGATCTCCACCCTCGGCAACGATCTTGTCGTGGGCTTCCTTGGCGTGCTTGGCGGCTGAGCCGTGTCCTTCGTGGTGGCCGCCTGCGATACCGGCAGCGACGACTTGCTCGCGAGGCCTGTTTGCAAAGTTGCCCGGATCTGGTGGGCAAGGTGGGACAAGGACCGATCAGAGGTGGTTTGGGAAAAGGGTTGGGAGGCCAAGGACGACTCACTCTTGTTGGTGGACATGGTTGCTTTGAGTCTGGTGGTAAGAAGAGTAGTCGTAGGGGATCCCTGTGTGATGGTGATGAGCAAAGAGGTCAGCACTCATCGTGTCTCTGCCAGCTGTGCAGGCGAGCGTCACATCGTTGCAGCCTTGCTTGAGCTGAGCTGGGCTGAGCCGTTCTAACAAGCAAGCAACACTCGAGACAAGGCGGACAAGCAAGCCATGATCGGGCCGACTTTCTCTCTACTACGAAGGTGCTTGCAAAGCTGTTTGAGGCAGAGCGAAAGCAAGTCAGGTTGCGTGCTCTCATCGACCTGGTCGAAGATGAGTTGGAAGGAAAAGAGAAGCAGAACGTTTGCTCGCAGTGCCCTGACCACTCCAGACCTCACCTCATCAGCAGGCCACTCCATGCAAGGACTCATCTTGACAGTGAGCAGCATCAGAAGGTCGAATCGATTGCATAGCCGGATCAAGGAAATGGTAAGTGTTCGAAGAAAAAACAAGCGTCCAAGGCGCATTCTGTACGGAAGTGGTGACATCGAAAATGAAAATGCTTCTTATAAACATGAGGTTCGGAGGTGCAAAGTCGAATGAACAGTGAACAGCGTGGGATCGGGTGGATGCACGGCGGTCGTGGAATCACTTCCCACCCGGCCCTGTCTTTTTCGGTATGAGGCCAGTCAAGATGGCAGCATCCTTCGCAGAGAGCGAGTTGGGGTTCGCTCGGATGTTGGCGCGCTGGACTCGCAGACGCGAGTCGGGCGACGGAGGTCGGGGAGGTGGGTACATCGCCTGCGCTTCCCGAAGCGATATCGTCTTGTTGTTGTACGACGAGATGACAGGGACTGTGACAACAACAAAAAAGGCAAGTTCAGAATTGTTACAAGGTCAGCCAGCGTCAGAGTCAGGTCCCCCAGAACAAGCTCGGGCAACTCACAGGAATGATCCCTGCCGATTGTCGACTTCATCAGCGCCTTCATCCACGCCCGCACCATCGCAGGGTCCGCAGAGGAGAACGAGTGTGGCCGCTCCGTCTCATGCACCAGCTTGAACCCGTACTTGCCAGGATTCGTGTTCTCGTCAGCAATGACGCGGTACCCCTTCATGCTGATGTAGCCCTTTATCTTCTCCGCCTGTGAAACAAGTCAATCAACGAGAAGAAGTCTAGTCATCAGAACTCTTGCGTAACGAAACGAGTCGGCCAGCAATGCTGCACTCACATCTGGCGCACGCAGCACGACCAAGTCTGGACCCTTGAGCGCAAGGTAGCGAGGCTTCCACGTCGCATACCGCTCCCCCTTCTTCAACATCCACCCTTCCAGATCCACAGGCTGGATCTTGCCCAGCACGCTGTCGCCGGGCACACCGCTCGCACCGCTGATGGCAGCCGCAGTGTCGCCACCACCCGCTCCCGTCGCAATACTGCCATTGGTCGGAGCCCGGCTCATCGTCAGACTCGGATCGCGCGAATGAGCGCCGGGCATGGCACCGCCTTTTCCGGAGCCAAACGAGCTTCGGCCACCAGGCATCGGTCCCCCGCTCGCCGGAGACATCGATCCCGTCTGGGAATCTCTCGAACCCGCACCGCCACCAGCTGCCGTGTTGGGCGTCGAGATGCTCTCCTTGTCAATCGTCGCCACCTGCTTCCTGAAGCGCGCACCAAGCCCACCTCCGCTCTTTGCACCCGAGCCGCTGTTCCCACTCCCCGCAGAAATGTCCGCCTCTGCCGGGATCTGGCTCGCCCGAGGCGCAGGCTTGCGGGTCCGATTCGTAAGCGAGGCAAAGAACGAAGTACGCTCCCCCGAGCCTACCGCTCTGCCATTCTCCCTCTCCGTGTTCGTGCGAGGACCGGGCACAGGAGCGAGTGATTCGACGGCATTGTCTGGATCGTCGCCTGCCACGCTGTTGCCAGAGGGTGTGCTTCCCTTGCTCATATTGAGCTCGACAGCGGCCGAAGCACTGTCTCTCCGCCCAGGTAGGACAGGAGGAACATACGTTCCGCCCGAGACTGTAGGCAGCGGAGGCGGAGGTGATCCGACATGGCCACTGCTACTTCCGCTCCCCGCACCACCGCCGCCACCCGCTCCTGAATAGCTCCCGTACGCCGAGGGGGACGCGCTCGAATAGCTGTCCCGAGTCCGGAACACGGTGCCCGAATGGCCCTGGCTCGATCTCGAATCTCGACGCGCGTCGACATTGCCGATACCGTACCCATTGGTCGAGACACTGACTAGGTGAGCTGGCCACGCGCCTCCTCCAGGCTTGCCATGTCCATTCGCAGAGCCGGGTCCACCACGACTCTGACCGAGCTGACCTGAGCTTCTCATTCGTGGCGGCCGGTATTCGCCATATCCTGTGGATGTGATGCCATTGGAAGCCATTGCAGGCAACGGCGGGACTGTCTGCACCGTCGACGAGAAGCTAACGCGTGCGCGCGGTGTCGGGGCAGGTGACGGTGTCGAACCAGAAGGCGTCGCAGCTGAAGAAGACGATGGTCCAAACGTGGAACCACTCGTATCGCCAACAGCAGCAGCAGCTGCGGCTCCTCCTCCTCCTCCGCCCGCGCTCGGAACGCTCGTGTTCCCAATGGCAGGCGTCGAGATCGGCGTCGAGGTCGACGAGGCCTGGTCCTGGAACTGGGACACGTACTGCGTCTCGTTGCCTGCAGGCGAGAGGGCGAACCCAGTCTGGTACTGGACCTCCTCCCCGCTCACGCCCGAGATGCTTCCTCCAGCACTCGATCCGCCTGCCGCGCCATTTGCACCCGTCAAGTGCGTGCTCTGGAGCGTGCGCATAAAAGGCGATGAGGAAGTGGACGACGAATCAATCGCAGATCCGACAGCTCCAGACGCAGGGAAGGCGCCGCCGCCGCTGCTGCTGCTCTGGTCGCCTGCGTTCCAGCCGTTGGCAGTGGTGACAGGAGCAGGGCTGAGGTTGCCATTGTTGCCCTTCTTGAGCTCCTTGATGGCCGACGCGACCTGGAAGCGCTTGCCAAAGGCGGTAATCTCGATCTCCTTCAGGATGTTGACGTCCATCTCGAGCAGAACATCACCCGTGATCTCATGCTCTGCAAAGCAAAGTGGAAGTAAGAAAACAACATCAGCGTGAGTCCAAGTACAGAGGCTGAAGAGGGAAAAGCGATCACGTACCAATGAACTTGCTCACGATGGTCTTCTCATCCCATCCACGACTGCGACCCCACTGAGCCACCTCTTCCACCGACCAGTCGGTCGGGTCGCCTTCCGGACCAGGAGGCAGGTCGCGCTCGTCGTTCTGGGATCCAGTGATCGACTTGCCTGCCCCGCTCGGACTGGGCGAGATGGGAGAAGCTGTGGCGGATGCAGGAGCTGTTCCTGATTCGAGAACGGGAGTTTGTGTTCGAGAGTGGATTTGCGGACCTGATTGGACCTTCGTGATTGTTTCCGTCTGAGCTGCGTTCTCGGATGGTGGCGCGGAAATCGCAGGAGCGCTGCTGACAGGAGCTGGAGCTGGAGTTGTCTCAACCTTTGCAGCGGAGGAAGAGGGTGGCACGACGGTGAACGTGGCCACTGGTCTGGCAGGTTCGGAGACTGCGTCTTCGTCCGGCTCTATCTCATCGTCGCCGTCATCGCGCTCTCCTTGTTGGGTGTCCTTTTCGCTACTCTGTACCGGTTCTTGTTGCTTCTGCACCACGACGGAATTGCTGGAGTGCGGCCACGCCCTGGCAGGCGGAGTCGTGTCGCCGGCGTGATCGGCAGGTTGAGCATCTGGCCTCTCAGCATCCACCTCTGTGGAAGTATTCGGACTGTCGCCTGTGGCTGCTGCGACTCGCTGTTGCAGGAGCGCCAGCCCTCCGACGCCATTCGTGAGGGCACTATCGTCAGCGTCGAGCAGGACCGAGTTGGTGTCAGCCGATGTGTCGGGGAAGAGCGACTTGCGCTCGTCGGGGCCTTGGTCCACGACGACGGACGGGATCGAGTTTTGCTGCGGTGCTCCGTCAGCGCTTGATTCTGGTTCCGCATCAGCCGATGATGCAGCCTGTCCATCTGTCGCATCGCCTCGGATGGGTGTCTTGCCCTTGTTTGTGCGCTTCTGGTGTTGATGGAGATGGTCACCCGCTTCTGAGTCCGATTCGTCACTGAGCTCGACGTCTTTCAGTGGTAGGCGCTTGCTTGTGAGGGTAGACTTCCGCTGAAGACCGCCATTGGATGTGGTAGTTGTCGTTGTGGTGATGGTAGCCGAAGCAGCTGCGCCTTCACCGCCCAGCGTCTTGATGCTATCCGACTGTTCCAAGATCAGTGCTCTCTGTCGTTCCTCTTCCTCCTCAAGCCGTTTCTGAGCAGCCGCTTTGCGCTGCTCCGCCTCGTTCCTCTCGCGTTCGGTTGCGGAGAGCGCGTTTGATTTGGCGCGGAGGGCGAGCGCAGCCCGGGCGGCCGTGGAACGAGTAGCAAGGTAGTCTTCCTCTCCATCCTCTTCAATCTCGTCATCTTCCTTGTTCTGGTTCCGCGCACGGCGGATGCCGTCGGCATCATCGTCGTCGCCGAGCTCAGTCTCGTTGTCAAAGTCGTTTGCAGAGAAGTCGGTGCCGGCGTAGGATGCGCGTGGGTCACGTTGCATTTGTTTGAGAGCATCGTCGAGTTCGGCCATGGTGTTGCCCATGAGACTCTGTGCTCCGCTGTTGAGTCCGGCCGAGGCACCTTCTTCGTCGTCGACTTCGGGTACGGCAGCAAATGCGGAGCGAGAGGCGAGCATGACTGCCTTGTCTGGTGTGGTATATGTACTGGGAAAGAGTCCGCTCTGTCCTGATTGCGTGGTGCCGAGCCACCAGCTATGGAGTGAGTGAGTGAGTGAGAAGAGAAAGAAAATGTTCAGTATCTGAATTTGGCTGAGAGGAGTGTGTGTGTGTGCGCAATTCGTTGGTTGATCAGTTGACTCACTTGTCATTGTATTGATCGTCAGTCTCCATGACGGTGATCTTGTCACCAGCCTTGAATGAGATCTCATCTGGAGCCTCTGCCTCAAAGTCGTGGAGTGCCCAGACAAAGTTGCGGGAGGGGGCCTTGACTGGAGAAGCTTCAGGGCCGTCCATGACTGAGGATGATGGTGATCGAAGGCAGGGAGGCAGCAGCTGGGTGGTTGGAGGTGTAGCTGTTGATAGATGGTAGAGATGGGTGTGTCAGCTGCACACTGCTGTAGAGTGTGTGAATGGAATGGCTCACTCTTAAGGGATTGTGAATGATGGGTAAGTGAGTGAGTGGAGAGTGAATGAACCGTTGGAAGTTCTTGCTTTGAACCCCGGTTGTGAGTGGTGCTGTATGAGCGCGGGTCTGATCGCAGTGAATGCTCAAAGATGGAGTCCGAGCAGTGAGTAAGGTGGAGGAAGGTCGAGATCGATCCCAGCACGAGGAGGACAGACTACCTTGTTGAGCTCTGTCGTGGGAAGAAGGAAAGGCAAGGCAAGCGGGGGGAGGGAGGAGGCCAACCATGGTCGATGCGGTGGATCGTGCTCCGTTCTGGACAACCACGTGGCAGCCGGCCGAAATAAGGTTATCTAATCATTTATCCGGCCTGTGCTGGCCAGAGAGCTGGACGGAGTGATAAAAGATAAAATCGGGCTGACCCGGATCTGGCCGAGCTGTCGCGTGACTTCGCTGAGCTTCTTCTGCGTTCTTCTTGAGTCAGAGGAAAAAGGCTCCGAGCCTGCCTTTCAGATTTTTCAGCTGGGCTTGCTTGCTTGCTGATGCGAGAAGGAAAGGAAGGACTTCGTCGTCATCAACCATCCATCTTCACTACCACCATCACCACCACCATCCCCTCCCTCTCTCTCTCTCTCACACACACACACACATACCTCCCATTAGACAGACACACAGACAGACAAAAGCATGATTGCGACTGTCGCAGCAAGAAGCGCCCTCGTCGGAGCATCGGCTGCCATCCGCGGTGGCTCAGCTCTGTCCTCCGTCGCCTCTTCCTCATCCACAGTCTCGTCCTTCTCCAGATTATCAAGAAACTCAGCATCAGCAGCACTCGCAACCTCCTCAGCATCAGCAGTCCTCGGCCGACGATGGAACTCGTCAAAAGTATCCGGGCCCGTCATCGGTATCGACTTGGGAACAACGTAAGTAGCTAACTGCTCGTCATTTCCAACGCATACACTCAGCTAACTGTTCTCCTCTTTTCCCATCTCACACAGAAACTCTTGTGTAGCCGTCATGGAGGGCGGACAGCCCAACGTCATTGAGAACGCGGAAGGCACAAGGACAACCCCCTCCGTCGTCGCCTTCACAAAGGAGGGCGAGCGCCTGGTCGGTATTCCTGCCAAGCGTCAAGCCGTCGTCAATCCTTCGGATACCCTCTTCGCCACAAAGGTAAGTCTTTTCTCTCTTACAACTTGCTATACTCTGTGCGACGCGCATGACTGATTCTCTTGTCCACCTACAGCGCCTGATCGGTCGCAAGTTCCAAGACAAGGAGGTCCAGAAGGATCTGAACAACGTCCCCTACAAGATTGTCCCCCACTCTAACGGTGACGCCTGGGTCGAGGCGCGCGGTCAGAAGTTCAGCCCTTCGCAAGTAGGTGCCTTCGTCGTCGAGAAACTCAAGACTACTGCCTCTGGATACCTGAACCGACCCGTCAAGCACGCAGGTGAGTCAATGAGCCGCAAGGTCGACGCGTCACCTGAGAACCCTTTGTTGCTCGTGACGCGCAGCTGCTGGTTGAAAACAGTATTCTGACGCGTTTCTGCTTCCCATACCACTTCTTGGCTCGCCACAGTCATCACTGTCCCCGCCTACTTCAACGACTCGCAACGACAGGCCACCAAGGACGCTGGTAC
The DNA here is from genome assembly GCA_001006505.1 of Tilletia horrida. Lineage (NCBI taxonomy): Eukaryota > Fungi > Basidiomycota > Exobasidiomycetes > Tilletiales > Tilletiaceae > Tilletia > Tilletia horrida. The sequence continues at coordinate 40,150 of LAXH01000059.1, forward strand.
CATTGCCGGTCTTGACGTCCTCCGTGTCATCAACGAGCCCACCGCTGCTGCTCTTGCCTACGGTCTCGACAAGTCCGACTCTTCCGTGATCGCCGTCTTCGACTTGGGAGGAGGCACCTTCGATGTCTCCATCCTCGAGATGCAGAAGGGTGTGTTCGAGGTCAAGTCAACCAACGGTGACACCCACCTTGGTGGCGAGGACTTCGACATTGCCCTCGTCGAGCACCTCGTCAAGGAGTTCCAGAAGGAGAACAACATCGACCTCTCCAAGGACCGCATGGCCATCCAGCGTATCCGTGAGGCTGCCGAGAAGGCCAAGATCGAGCTCTCCTCGACCACCTCGACCGACATCAACCTGCCATACATCACTGCCGACGCCTCGGGTCCCAAGCACATCAACATGAAGTTCTCTCGCGCCCAATTCGAGACTCTCGTCAACAAGCTCATCGAGCGAACTGTCGAACCATGTAAGAAGGCTCTCAACGATGCCGGTGTCAAGCCCAGCGAGATCCAAGAGGTCATCCTCGTCGGTGGTATGAGCCGAATGCCCAAGGTTCTCGACACTGTTAAGAGCATATTCCAACGCACTCCCTCCAAGGGTGTCAACCCCGACGAGGCCGTCGCCAAGGGTGCTGCTATCCAAGGTGGTGTGCTCGCCGGTCAGGTTACCGACATCCTCCTTCTCGATGTCACTCCTCTGTCGCTCGGTATCACCACTCTCGGCGGCGTGTTCACGCGTCTGATCAACCGTAACACCACTATACCTACCAAGAAGTCGCAAGTCTTCTCGACTGCTGCCGATGGCCAGACTGCTGTGGACATTCAAGTCTACCAGGGCGAGCGTGAGCTTGTCCGTGACAACAAGCTGCTCGGCAACTTCCAGGTGAGTTTGAGGCTTCTCAGACGCGTCGTATGGTCTGCGGCATCAAATACTGACAGTTTTCAATCTACAAATGCGAAATTTTTAGCTCACCGGTATCCCACCAGCGCCCAAGGGTGTTCCTCAGATCGAGGTCACCTTCGACATTGACGCCGACGGTATTGTCAACGTCTCTGCCCGCGACAAGGCTACTGGCAAGGATCAATCGATGACCATAGCCGCCGGCTCGGGTCTGTCTGACTCTGAGATCGAGCGCATGGTCGCCGAGTCTGAGCAGTTCGCCGAGTCTGACAAGGCCCGCCGCGCGCTCATCGACGAGAGCAACCGTGCCCAGAGCGTGGCCTCGGAGACTGCCAAGAGCATGGCCGAGTTCAAGGACCAGCTCGACAAGGACGAGGCCGAGAAGGTGGAGAAGCTCGTCAAGGAGCTGGAGGAGATTGCGGCCAAGGCTGCCTCGGGCGATGTGGATGGTGCTGGCGGAGTTGATGCGGATGCGATCCGGGCCAAGATTGACGAGACGCAGCAGGCGAGCCTGGGTCTGTTCAAGAAGGTGTATGAGAAGAGACAGGCGGAGAACGAGTCTTCGAACAAGGACAGCTCGAGCGGAAGCGGCGGTGACTCTGGATCCTCGTCCGGTAGTGCATAATCAAGAGACTTTGCAATACAAGTCTTGTGTCAATCTCCTTTTCCCCCATCCAGCTTCCTGTTATATATCCTCTCCCCCCCTCCGCCACTCCTCTGGTAATGCCTCTCACGCGTCCTTTTTTGCTCTTCCTCTCCCCTCCTCTCTCTCTCTCGTCCACACACACACACCACAACCCAAAATTGGTCTTTCCCTCACTATGCAAGCAAGAGAAATTGAACAACCACTTTGTTTTTAGCTCCTACAAGTCTAACAAAGGTCGCCTTCGATCGGCTGTCCCGTAAGCCCGTGAGTGTGTCTGTGAGAGAGAATCGCGTCGAGCAACATGTGCTGCTGTTCGGGCCGCAAGGGCCGCACTCAAGCAGAGCTCTCGTTGGTGAGCTCTAGGAGGCGCCGTCGTTCATCCTCAGCATCTCGAATCAACTCCTTCAACGCATCGACCTGGCTTGACTCGACCACTTTGCGGCCCATCGCAAGACTCTCGTCCACCGCAGTCAGTGCTTCCGCATTCCGCTTCGCCTTGCCCAGAAGGAGCGAGCGTCCATATTGCGCAGTAGCCATCGTTCCCTCGTACTGTCCAGGCTCCTCCCAGTGGGAGGGATCGAGCGTCTTGAACAGCTGTGTCGCTTCGTCGACGGCCGCGAGCGCTTCTTGGTTCCTTGTACCGGCATCATTGTCCAGCTGGCCAGAGAGCAAGATCAGAGCGTCTGCAAGGTCCGATTGGACTCTGGCCGGTTCGAGCTCGTACACGGCTCGGTATGTCGCGACAGCCTCTTCCATGTTACGGATAGCGTCCTCCCTGTGATCCCTCTTTTCCAGCTTCATCGAGTAATCGCGGAGGTGGTTTGCAAGGTCGGGTCCATACTCGGAAGGATTGGCTTTGTACAGAGCTCGCCGCTTCTGTAAGCTCTCTTCGATGGCAGCGTCCGAGTCCGCCAGTCTGCCCGACTCGGCCAGCCGGTTCGAGAGGCCGAGCAGGGAATTGGCCAGGCCCCAATCGTGCCTGGGCTCAGGCGAGGACTGGCATAGATCGCGGTACAGCTGTACGCTCTCTTCGATCGATTTGAGTGCGTCCTCCGCCCGGCCTGCTTTGCCGAGCCGGTTCGAGAGCGTGAACAAGTGGAGGGCAAGACCGTTCTTGATCGATGGCGTTGACTCAGCCTGGTGGGCTTCCCTGCTCATATGTACGCTCTCTTGGCTCGCGGACAGCGCATCGGCCTGCTTCCCGGCCTCGTTGAGCCGGACCGAGTAGCTGTTCAAGGCCGATCCTAGCTGAGCCGCGCGCTTGGCATTTTTCGCCGCGTAAAGGCTTTTGAGAAGGTTGACACGTTCCTCGGATGCAATCAGAGCTTCTTCGTACGCGCCTTGGCTGCACAGGCCATCGTAGCAGTCTCGGAGAACATCTGCCAGTCTCTCCTTGTCATTGTCCTTGAAATTGAGTTTTGAACCGGCGCGGTAGAACTGCAGAGAGTCCGTGGTTGCCTTGAGCGCGTCCGAGTATCTGCCTACCTTGACGAGTCTCTCGGCATAGTTGCGCAAGGCGAGGTCCAACACGGAATCAAAAGCTGTGGGATCGTCCGCGGGTGGGTTCCTGAAGATTTGGGTACCCTCTTCAATCGCAGCGAGGGCTTGCTCAGTCTTGCCTGCCAAGTCGAGCGTGCTCGAATACACGGCCAGTGTGAATCCGAGGGGTCCTGAGTACTTGTCTGGATTCGCTTTGTGGAGGGGTCGCCAGATGCTCACTCTCTCTCCCATCATCGCTGCCGCCTCTTCTGGTTTGCGATCGTCAACTTAAAATCGTGCGTACTGGTTGAAGGCCACGGAAAGCTCATAGGCGTAGGCTTCAGGATGAGCTTGGTAGAGTTTGCGCATCTTCTCGACCTGCGCCTCGGCGGACGGGAGGTCGGGAGCAACATAGGTGGGTTTGTTCTCCTTTTGGATGGTATTGCCCATTTTTTTTTCCCCTTTGCGAGTCCAGTCGGTGCTAGTCTGTTCGGGATGAATCTGAAAGAGAGGGGGAATGAGCGCTGGAGAGCGGGGTTCTGGCGGAGGAGGAGGAGCAGAATAGTAGTGAGCAGAGAAGAGGCAGGACACTGCAAAGACACGATGTCAAATGGGAAGGGGGGGAAGGTCAACAATGATCATCATTGGTCGATGCGCACTCTTGTTATTATATACTCTCCGCATCCAGCCAGGAACAGGAACAGGAACAGAAGCATGCATATTCAGCACGATAGCGGCAGAGTCCAGGCCGTCGTGGTGGTCCTCGTCTGCATAGCCCGGCAGAAGGAAGCGGGCTCGGGGCGTACGAGTACAAGGCGCAATCAAGATCTCCATCACGTGACATCTACATCTCGATCAAGCTACATAACGAACTCGGCTTCATCAGGCCCTTTCGCTGCTTACTTGGCAATCGTGTCTGTCCCTCTTGTTCAACTGTGCTGAACACCTCCCACATGTCCAAACCTCCGCAAGCCCGCAGACTCCCTAAAGATCTTCCACTGTACGAGCTCTTCAGAATACGAAAAGGAAGGACATCGGAAGCCAGCTTTGATCGAACATGGGCTTTCGAGACCGCCCTGGTCGGATTCGTGGCCATACCCGGATCAACCATCTTTGGAGGAATCATCTTCGCATGCTCCGTCCAAGCCGCCTTTGAATCAATCGTCGACGAGCTCGGTCTGCCTGCAGCCTCCAAGTTTGCACTCTACAGCTTCCAAGGGGCCTTCACCAGCCCGGCTTTTGCCCACCTTCCCCTCAAGATTGCCGTGGAGAGCGCGCGGACATCGAGAGGCTTTGTCACTCGCGTCGTGCGTTGCTTCCAGGAAGACCCGGCGAAAGCAGGATCGCGGAGGAATGTCCTGATTGCAATCTGCGACTTCAATGCAAAGGGCCGCCCGTCTTTGGTCGAATTTGATACTCCACCCCTCGATCCGACCACCGGCAGACCTTGGATAAAAGCCTCAGAGTGCCCCGATCCCGTCCAGGAGGTCGCTGCCCAGACCAAACAAGCAGAAGTCGATGGCGACGAAGCCACTCTGAATAACCTTTACCTACAGTCAGAGTTCCGCAGCTGGTTCAACGGACTCTGCGAGTACGTTTGCCCGCCCAACTCCCTGACCCGCGACTCGTACTTCACCCTGGGCAGCACAAACCCATCGACACAGGACAGCTTACCCATCCACAAACGCCGCCTGGCAGACTGGTCGCGTGTGTCCGCCGACATAAGCGAGTCGGCATTGAGACGGATATCAGCCGAACAGCCCGACTGTGTCCCCTTCCGACCCGAATCGTTCCAGTACGTCTGTCTCGCCTTCATGCTGGACACCATTCTGCCTCGCGCCCTGATGGCCGTGGCCAAAGTGCCACTATTCTCCGAGGAGACTGCAGTCACGCTCGACTTCTGCATGCGTTTTCATCGGGATCACGGGCTCGACGCCACCAAGTGGCTCTTGAGGGAGACTCATTCCACCGTCGCTGCCTCTGGTCGCTCCCTCAATGTCGGCACGCTGTGGGACGAAGAGGGCAGGATTGTAGCGACCATCTCTGAACAATGCCTGAACACGCCTCGAAAGACGCCTTCCAACCCTAAACCTAGGGAAAGGTTATGAATGCCAGGCCCCCCTTTCCCCTTCTTCCTCTCTGCATTGGACAGTACCTGGACGGAAATAAATGATTTGTGATGCTACACAAGAAACACCCAAAGTGGGCCACTATGGACACCTCAGCAACGTCTTGGCTGAGCCGCGTTGCGCATGCCGCAGTCAGTGCCTGGTCCATCTTTGTCTCCCATCGCAAGGGCCTCGAGGTGTTGAGTTTGAATGCATCGCGAATACTGGGTAAGAACGTGGGCAGAACGGTCATTCTCGAGGGGGCACCGTCTTCGCTAGACGCGATGGTGTAGCATGATTTCAGACGATGCCTTTGCTGGCCCACGACGCATGACTGGAGTCTCTTTTTGGATGAGCGTGCATCCTCATCCATCCCCTTTGCCATGGAAGATTCGCCTCTCACCAGACCTCTGCCCAGGGACGTGCCCGTGTACGAATTATTGAGGATCCGAAAGATCAAGGACGAGGGCCTCGACACTCACTGGGCGCCCGAGCAGTCTGGTCGCTGGGCATACACCACCGTTCTCACCGGCCTCACACTGTTCCCTGGTCCAAACGTGTTTGGAGGTATCAGCTTCGCTCTAAGCGTGCAGGCGTCGTATGAGTCCATCCACGAAGAACTTGGTGCGGAGGCGGCTGCCAGCTACGCGGTGTACAGCTTTCAAGGATCGTTTTGCTCCCCCGCCCCTGCCCAACATGCTATCCAGATCAGCGTGGAAACGATCAGGAAGAGTCGGAGCTTCATCACCAGACTCGTCACCCTCTGCCAAAACTCGACCAAGGATGGCAGTCCGCGGAAATTTCTGGTGGCCGTATGCGACTTTGTGCTGAAGGGAAGGCCATCGCTCGTAGAATTCGACACTCCGTCGGTCAATCCCGTAACCTTGGGCCGCTGGAAGACACCCTCAGAGCTACCACCACCGATGGATGCTCTGAAGGCCCGCATGCAACAAGCACGAGCCGCAGGAGACGACGCCCTGCTCGACAAACTCAAACGTGAATTGGGCTTCCGAAGGTGTTGGAACGGGTTCTGTGAACTTGTCACTCCCCCCGAATCACTTCTCAAGGACAACTTTCTCCTTCGGGCCCGTACTGAGCCGACATCTCAAGATCACCTGTCGGTACCCCGCCGTCGTCTCGCGGACTGGTTCCGGATCTTACCTGATCTGTCGGAGGTTTCCCTTGCGCAACTCTCAGCGCAAAGACCCGAATGTGTGCCCTTCCGGCCGACCAGCTTCCACAAAGTCTGTATCGCCTTTCTCTGCGACCAGGTGATTCCTGCCGCTGCCCTTGCCGTGGCCAAGGTTCCGTCAGAAACGACTTCATCGGCGGTCACGCTCGATTTCTCAGTTCGGTTCCACAGAGATGACGACTTGGACGCGAATCAGTGGTTCTTGCGCGAGGTTCATTCCCACACGGCGTCCTCAGGACGCTCGCTCAACATGGCCACAGTGTGGGATGGGCGGGGCAGGATCGTCGCTACTGTTACGGAGCAGTGTCTTTATTCTCCTCGTCCGCCTTCCAAAACGGCGGCGCGGTTGTGAACCAGACATCGATCCTGTATTCGATTCCTGTATAGCTTGTGTGACCGGTTCATATCACTGATACCGTCAGCGCTGAGAGGATACATAAGGCACATACAACCCGCAGGCAGCGCAAGGGTCGAAATCGACCACGTAATGTAACGATTTCTCCATAAGATGAGCCACGCTTCATGGAGACGGCGGTAGGGGGACCAAGTGGTGAGAACGGGGCCAGAACGGCAAGTCTCCACCCACCCCGTCCATTCCTTCGTCACAACCCTTGCACCGGGACCGTGCTTACAGTCAGCAGGGTGCATCCACATCTTTGCCCTTTGAGGATGGGAGATCCACCGGTCAGACATCTGCCGAAGGATGTGCCAGTGTTCGAATTACTGAGGATCAAAAAGCTCGAAAATGGCGATCCGGATGGAGGACAGGCGCCCAAGCAACCTAGCCTCTGGAGATTCACCACCGTTCTGACCGGGTTCAATCTCGTGCCCGGCCCCAACATCTTCGGGGGCATCAGCTTTGCCCTCGCCGTCCAGGCAGCCTATGAGACGATTCATGAAGAAGTCGGAGCTGAGGCGGCAGCCAACTATGCGGTGTACAGTCTCCAAGGCTCGTTCTGCGCCCCTGCTCCGGCACAACATGCGGTTCATATCAGCATTGAGACGATCAGGAGGAGTCGGAGCTTCATCACCAAGCTGGTCACTCTTTCCCAACACTCGGTGTCTTCAGATGGCGGGCCTCGCAAATTCATGGTGGCCGTGTGCGACTTCGTCTTAAAGGGACGACCCTCGCTCGTGGAATTCGACACGCCGCCTCTCAATCCTGTCACACAAGGGCAATGGAAGCAGGCAACCGAGCTGCCATCACCGATTAAAGTCCTGGAGCAGCGTATGAAGGAGGCTGAGACGAAAGGCGATGAGGCTCTGCTCGCCGCTCTCAGGTCCGAACACGACTTCCGAAACTGGTGGAACGGGTTTTGTATACACGTGCCTCCTCCCGACTCGCTCTTAAAGGACACCTACATGGAACGGGTCAGGGATATGCCAACCGCTCAGGATGACCTCTCGATACCTGACCGCCGTCTTGCTGACTGGTTCCGGATCCTACCTGATCTGTCGGAGGCTTCCCTTGCGCAGCTCTCCGCGCAACGACCTGACTGTGTACCCTTCCGGCCGACGAGTTTCCATCGGGTCTGTCTTGCTGCAATGTTAGATCAAGTCATCCCGATCGCGGCCGTCTCGGTGGCCAAGGTGCCAGAACAAGAAAGCGCAGCGACTGTCACTCTCGATTTCGCAGTGAGGTTCCACCGGGACGACGATCTCGATGCGAATCGGTGGTTTCTGCGCGAGGTGCGCTCGCACACGGCTTCCTCGGGGCGGTCGCTCAACATGTCTACGGTGTGGGACGAGATGGGCAGGATCGTGGCGACCAACTCTGAGCAGTGTCTGTATTCGCCTCGGCCTGCTCCCAAGAAGGCGGCGCGGTTGTGAGACTAGTTTCATGAGTTCCTTGCCATTGCTCGTCTATAGCTTGACCAACCGAAACACAATACAGTACATGCTTCACAAGCGCAATAGATCTCGTTGCATTCCCTCAACCGACGGACCTGGGCAAGCCTCTTCCGATAGAATGCTGGCCTGAGACTTGAGACAGTCGACCCTTTGTCCTGCTTCCCTTTGATGATGATCATCGTCTTTCTCCCTACCGGCTCACCGGCTAACTGAGTCGGGCCCCGAAGATGTCCTGTCGTGCATGATGACACTACTACTTGCTCAGTGCCCACCTGCAGCCATACCATACCATACAGCGACTGTGCTCTGCTGTTGCAGTGCTCGCCCTTGATCAGGCACGCCTGGTTGCCCGTCGTGTCTTCGGTATTTCCGTCGGGGCAAGGCTGTGCCCGAAGATCCGAATCGCTGCATCAGTCCTTCCACCATAAAAGCCCAACAATCTGCTCTTCCACCTGCTCCCTCAGTAGACCCATTGTAAGAAGCAATCATGTCAGGCCGAGCGCAGGATCAGCAGGCAGTCCTCTTGCCAGAGGAGATTCCGATGTACGAGTTGCTCAGGCTCAAAAGACTCGACAATCTCTGTGATCCAACACAGGGCACCTTTGTCTACGAGACTGTCCTCGTCGGCTACACAATCTTTTCTCGTCCAGGCATCTTTGGCGGCATCTCCCTCGGCGTCGGGATGCAGGCCGCCTTTGCCTCCCTCTTTGACGAGCTCGACGAAAAGGAGGCCGCCGAGTTCCGCGCATATTCGTACCAGGGCGCCTTCTTGGGCCCGGCCTTGTCCAAGTTTGCCATCCGGATCACCGTCACCACGCTCCGCAAGACGCGCAGCTTTGTGACCCGCGTCGTCACCCTCTCTCAACAGGACCCGGCCAGACCCGACGTGCGAAGGAATACCCTGGTTGGAGTCTGCGATTTTGCCCGCCGCGGACGGAAGGGCCTGCCTGAATTCAGTGCGCCTGCTCTCAATCCACTCACCAACAAACCGTGGCAAAGGCCAGAAGAACTGCCATCTGAATCCGAGGATGTCCGACAAAGAATCGAAGCCGCGAAGAAATCAGACGACACTGAACTGATCAAGAACCTCGAGAGGGAGTTTGCGTTCTCCGGCAGATGGAATCCATTCCTCGAGTATCGCATCCCAACAGATTCCGTTATGCGGCAGACATTCTGGGGAACAAAGTCTGACGCAATCACCAACCAGGATGAGCTCCCACCCACCGACAAGGTCATGGCCGACTGGTTCCGAGTCAAGCCAGATCTCTCGGAGCGAGGAATTGCCGCAGCCTCAGCCAAGCAACCCGACTGTGTGCCTCTCCGACCCGTCCCCATGCACACGACGATTTTCACCTTTCTCTTGGACCAGATCGTCCCGCTAACGCCCATTCTCATCCAAAAGATTCCACGAAGAGCAGCCTCGCCCGACGTCTCTCTCGACTTTTCTATCCGCTTCCACCGCGAGGACGGCTTGGACGTCAACAAGTGGACGCTCCGCCATTGGAAGGGTCTCACAGCCGCGGCCGGACGGTCCTTCTCTCAAGTTACGCTGTGGAACGAGCAGGGCGATATCATTGCGACCATGTCTCAACAGGGCCACTATGTTCCCGCCCCTCCCAGGCCGAATGGTGCCGCCAAACCAGCCGCAAAGCTATGATCCTGCGCGGTCCACTTCGCACACCACAACAAAAGACTCCATTCTCAAGCCATTGCTAAAACTTTGGAATGCTCCTTTAATCTATCTGATGTACATACATAATAACACCGAAGAATGTCATGGTTCCAACCGAGACGATTTCCTCCTTGGCGTCCGATCGTCTTGTGACAGCTGACGCTCATTCCTCAGCGTGAAGCTTGCTCCGCGTATCGAGCCGGTCATTTTCCGCACCGGAGATGCGGGGACCTCGGCAGAACTTGTATGAGTCCCACTTGTCGCATGCCCGTTGACGTGCTCATGGATGGGCTTGCCCGCATCCTCCATGACCGTAGCCGCGCCATTGCGCCCGTGTCCCAAGAGCGCCTGCGGACAGCTGCCCAACGTGCCAAGCGGATGAACAACCAACACGCCCGGACGTTCGTTCCCACACTTGTGCTCCTTGTTGCCCTCCTTCTTCTTCTTCTGCCCTCCTTCTCCATCTTGCACTTTGGCGAGGTGTGCAGCATCGTACGGCCGACCCAGCCTGTCCTGGTCCGGCTCGTTCTCCCATTCGACCCGTAAGCGCGTCTCTTTGACACAGCCTTCGTACTTGGACTTGTCCTTGTCGGCCGCGCGGTACGACTCGTTCCCGCGCTTGTTCATCAAGGCGTCTACTCCCGCCCAGAACGAGGCCTTCGCGCCGTCGGCGTCAGACACGGTGGGCGCGACCGTGTGAAGGCCTACATTGGCTTCCTCCTTCGGAGACAATGTTGTCTGGATGACATCCGTCATCACGCTGGTAGCGCCTCCATTCGAGCTTGGTCCCTCGCCCGCTTGCTCGCCACCTTGTGGACCAGGCGCGCTTGGAGAGATTTTGGAAGTGGACGCTCTCGCTGCGATTTGGAGGAGGGTGAGGCCGGTAAAAACACGCGTGCACTCCTTCGCGCTCACGTCTGAGCCGAAAAGCGTCTTCAAAACGAACGGGTAGCTAAGGAAACGCAGAGATACCCAGAGAACAAGGTCAGTTTTGGGAGGGGGGGGGGGGG
>LAXH01000059.1:51048-86606 GCA_001006505.1 Tilletia horrida
GAGAAGTCCGTATGTCTTGTTTTCGCTGTATTAAGCAGAGGGGAAACACATGTGTCAATTGAGATGCAACCCACCCACGTGTTCCTTTGCATTGACTCACCAAGAGTGACCAGCCATCCTTCCTTCGCCCGATTATGCTGTGCCGACTCTTCTGCCAACTTCCGTAATGGGTCGAAATTCTTGTGCCACACTGTGAACGCTTCGGACTGTACGAGTTCAATAAGAGGGTGTCAAAAGATGAGCTCAACAGACGCGTGCAAGCAGAGCAAGTGCTGCTCACATTGATGATAAAGAGCGGTCTTGTCAGTGTCTGGGCCCTGCCCGGTCCCTCGATCGGCTCAGTCCACGGGTCAAGCACGACGGCATGTTTGAACGAGGCCGCTTCTTCGACCTCCTGGTGGGTCGGATGTAGCAAAGAAGACTTCTCCTCTGGTCTGAGTTTCACCTTGGGGTCGTCCGAAGTCGCCAGCTTGGGGTCCAGTTCGAGTGAGGGTGGGGTACATGCGGTGCGCATGACCTCTATCACTGTTGCGGCTGTGGAGTCAAGGACGTAATCCAAGTCAGAATACCGCATACTGAAGTGCTTTCGGCATGGAAAGCGCTCGTGACGACTCACCCCCAAAGCTGTGTCCTAAAGCCCACGCGTTCTCAATATCTAGTCGGCCCTGCCACTCCCTCAAGTTCAGAGATCGCTCCGATCCCACTTCAACAATGACACCGTCTCCCTGCTTCGTGCGCACGCGACTTTTACTCGACGTCGCAGTGGTGGAAGAGGCAGGGCCCGAGTCTTCGGCACCAGCGCTAGCCTGCTTCTTGTGATTTTTTTTCGAGGGAGCGGGAGTGGCGCCGACCGTCTTCTTTGCGTAGTGGGTGCGGAGACACTCGCGCTCCAGGGTGTCTCCCTCGCCACTGTTTAGTCGGCGGAGGACGGAGAGGGCCTCGATGAATTCGGCGCGGCGGAGGACGAGCTGGGCTCTTCTTGCGGTCAGGAAGTCAGAGGGATCCACCTTTGGGTCCGGACTGTTTTCAGAATGTTTTCAGACCATCAGCATGGATACTGTGTCCGTTCCCACTAGAGCAAAGTGGACAAGTACTCACTCGAGATCGCGCATGCTGAGCCATATGAGGGATTCCTCCCAGTATCTCGCCGAATCGCCCTCCGCTTTGCCCTTATCGTCGACTCGGGAGCAAATCGATGTCGCAGGAGCCGTTCCGTCTCTGTGCTCTATCGCAGCAACAACGACACCATGTGAAGCCAGTGCCGCTGCATACGCCGAGTAGGTGACCCGAGTCCCGCCCAGTCCATGACTGAAGACGGCGCATGGGAAGACGGGCTTGCCATCCGACTCCTGCCCGGCCTGTTGCTGCCGCTCCTGTACCTGCGCGCGTATCAGGTTGGCAAGGGGAGAGTCCTGTGCCTCCTTTCTATCGGCATCGGGCAGCTTTGTGCTGAGGGGTGCATTTGTCTCGTAGGGAAGCCGAGCATGGAAGGCGCGGTACGCCGGGAGGATGACGGGCAAGGCGACCCACTTGGGCAGACCTGCAAACTTGAGCAGGCCTTCTATGGAGCGCAGTCGGGGAGTGTTGAGCCAGTGGAGAGGAGTGGGACGATCTGCTTTTTGGTCCTTCTTGCGGGTGCGGGCTTGGTGTTTGGCATGAAGATCAGCTTCAGGGTTGTCCTCGCCTTCTTGCTTGTCGCTTTTGGCAGCGGCTGCAGCTGTGGACATGATCTGTTCCGAGGCCGAGGTGGGCTTGAGCTTGGACTTGTCTGGCTGGGGGCTTCTGTCGGTTGGGTAGAAGATGGTGATGAGGACAGTGGTCAGGTGGAAGGCTGGATGGCCATTGAGCTTGTAGTGGTCTGGCTGGAAGGCGCGGGGATCGCGAGCGGGGAGCTCGAGGGTGAGAGTCGAGACCACCCAGGGGCCTCGCGCCGTCTTGAGCACCATGATCCTCTGTCGCTCCTGACGAAGTGCCTTTGTACAGAGAGGAGACTTGTTTCCTTTGCCTTTCAGCTCGCCATGCTGACTGCGTTGCGTTGCATTCGAGAAAGCGGTGCAATGACGACACAGCCAGAAGAATGATCGACAAAAGTGCTGCGTTTTTGAAAAGCGTTTGACAACAGCCGTTCGGCACCCGTTCCACTTCCATTCCCAAACACAACCAGATTCCTGCTCACTCATCAAGGAGGCATCAGAAGGATGGACACGAGCCCACACAGACTTGTCCGTGTGCGGTCCTGCTTGATGCTCGTGATGATATCTTCACCGATGCTGGTCAGATGCCGTGGCTGATTCGCGTCTTCTGCCTTGTCGCTGATCCTTGAAGCTTGTTGTTCCAAACACTACGACTAGCGTCGGGAAACTGCGCATTTGGAAGCTCAGCAGTGCCTCATGAGCCTTCGTATGCGCAACCATCACTACGACCTGTTTCGCCTTGACTGTCACCTTGCTGACATCGATCACGCAGTTTCCTCGACGATGGAAAGCTTCCCAGTCGAAAAGGGTCTTGCCCATGCTCGCCAGCGCTCCGTCTCCACTCGGCTGACCGTTCTTCTCTTCAGGTTCGTCCTTAGCATTGCAGCTCTGCTCTACATCTCTCGCAATGGACTCTGGAAGTCTGCCTATCATTCTCTCAAGTCACCGCTGACTACCCAGAACACGGGTCCTTGGGCACACATACAGCCTCACTACCGTGCTGGCTCTCCCCTCCACTGGGTCCCATGCTTCCCAAATCCCGCACCAGGGACCAATGCCCACAAATTCAAATGTGGCTACCTCGACGCACCTCTCAACTACAAGAACCTGTCCGACCCTCGGACCGTGCGCATCGCTCTTGTCATGTACCAAGCTGGCCCCAAGAAGTCCAAGAGGACCGTCATCATCAATCCCGGTGGACCAGGCGGATCCGGAACTTCCACTGCTTTTGGCTCGGGGGAGCGTTTCAGCAACGACTTTACCGAAGGCAATTTTGATGTGCTAGGTTTCGATCCTAGAGGTAAGAGTCGAGACTTCTCCCACTGTGCTCGACGGGGCGGAACAGCTGATTCGGAATGACATCCTCAGGCGTCAATATGTCCTCGCCCACTCTCACTTGCGCAACAAACGACGCGTTTAGCGATCGCTATCTCCAGCTAGTCACACAGCGCCCAGCCGGCGAGGATGCTATGAGAATTGCACGCCTGAGTGACTCGTACGTCTGAGATCTGATCCCTGTGACAATTCACCCAGTCGAATGGATCTCATGCTCTCTGTACATCACCTCCCTCCCCACAGCTACAGTCAAGCCGTCTGGCAGGCGTGCGAAGAAGAGCACGGAGATCTCCTTCGCTACATCAACACACCCTTTGTCGCTCGAGACCTTGACCTGATCCGTCACACGCTCGGTGAGGAAGAGCTCACAGCAATCGGATTCTCCTATGGCAGCAGCTTGATGCAGCAGTATGCCGTGGTAAGTCAGACAGACATGGAAGAAAAGGAAGAGCTTGATTCGCTGATCGCCTGCAAATTGATGTGCACAGTTGTTCCCTGAGCGTGTTGGCCGAGTCATGATCGACGCCATCGTCTTGTGAGCATGGTTCCGTACATGACACGCAGATCACCTCCACTGACGTGCAGAAAGCGGGCCGTCTGCGTGTCGCTATCCAGTCCCAAGTTCACCCAGACCGTCCGGGGTCTCGCAGAGTCGGTGAGCAATCCCGCACATTGAGGTTCAATGATAGATTCCTGACCCATGCTTGTCCATGACAGCTGCTCGGCCATGAGATGGAGATCTGGACACAGGGGATGATTGGTGACTGTGTACGATCAGGGAGCAAGGGCTGCTCTCTGGTACCATCGGGCCAAAACATCACCGCCACCGAGCTTGAGCAACGCGTCGACGCTTTCCTTGGTGAGCTCAAAGAACACCCTCTACCGGCCACTCATCCGGAGTTCGGTCCAGGCCTGATCACGTAGGTCTCCATTCTTTGCTCGGTTGTGATTGACTTCTTCGATACTAACTGACCTTTCCCTCTGATCCTTGCCCGTCTTATTCGCCACTGGCTGCCTGCATTCGGCCACATACAGATACGAGCAAATCGTCTGGATCATCTTCCGCATGATGTATCGCGTCTCAAACTGGCCGCAAATGGCGGATGCTCTCAGCGACTTGATCTATCACAAGAACGGCACAGCAGCACTCGGGATGTCAGACTATGCTTTCGACCCGAGCAAGGACAAGGAAGGACCCTCTTGGAGAGGTATTCATTCCCCTCACACGATCTGGCGGCCAGTGTTGAACGCAGTCTTTTGCGGCGACTCACTGCCAGAAGATGAAAAGGACACACTCTCATTGGAGGACTTTGTCAGCTATTATCAGAATGCCTCTAACACGTGAGTGTAGGCTTTGGCCCCTTTTCGTTCGCAGGACGCTCGGCAGTCAGGAGAGCTGACTGGCGATGTTTCTCGTGACTCAGACACCCGTTTTCCGCAGGCTTCCTGTACTATGTGGTGCTAGGCTGCCGGACCTTCCCTCGACACCTGACCCCCATCGAGATCTACCGAGGCAACTACACTGCCAAGCTCAAGAACCCCCTGCTGATGACCTCCTCCACTCTGGATCCCATCACGCCGCTTCACAACGCAAAAGCATCGGCTGCGGAGTGGGGATACGAAAATGTCAAGTTGGTGATTCACGAGGGGTACGGACACGGAATTACGGCACAGCCTTCGAACTGCACAAACAGCCACATCCGGAACATGATGGTGCGGGGACAGTGGCCGACGTCTGCAGAGGTGAACTGCAAGGCGGACGAGGCGCCGTTCCCGCATCCGCACAAGGAGACCAGTTGAAGGACAGGAACATTGTCTCTCTTCCAGTTCCCACCCTGTCACGTTGGAAATCGCTGTAGAGCCTGTCGCGGTCCCATCCATGCTCACCGACGTGCAAAGATCATGGTGCTTGATTCTCAAGAGCTTGTGCGCCGCGAAACTTGCGCCTCCAGAAATGAAGAAATGCTTAATGCTTTTTCCCTTTGTCATCGGACCCGACGCCCGCAACCTGAGATCTGCGAGACCGTGGGAAACAAGAGAATACTGCACAGTTACAAGGACATAGTTCTCATTTGCTGCGGACTGGTGTCAACGACATCCACCTCCATCCATCCAAGGACTGCCCTCTCCATTTCCTACTGTCGAGCGATCTGGCCCGGCATGGTTCGCCTGGAAGGTCAGAGTGTCATTCTGGCAGACCCTGGGCGCTCGCCTACCTTTGCTTCAGAGAAGGCTTTAGATCCCGATCTTCCTCATCCTGGACTTACGGTCAGAACGAAGAAGACTCGCAGTCTCAAGGTGCTCTTCTGCAAGCTGCTAGCCGCCTCTGCTCTCTTCTGCTTGATCCTTCGCGGATGGTGGTTTGCAGCCCGTTCAGAAGCTCCACTGGATGGCCATCCTCACATTTGGAACAATATTCGTCCGGTGAGCAGCGCAGCAAGCCTCATTTCGATGATGCGGCCGTGGACTCATCTGGTTCTCTTCCATGAAGCATTTTCCCTCATCCAAAGGGAAAGGGCCACTCCATTGGGTGCCATGCTTCCCAAACGCAGGGCATGATGCTCAAAGGTTCCAATGCGGATACATGGATGCCCCGCTCAACCACCAGAACGCTTCGGACCCTCGCACCGTTCGCATCGCCCTGGTCATGTATCAAGTAGGATCCAAGAAGAGCGAGAGAACCATCATTGTCAACCCGGGTGGACCAGGTGGATCGGGCACGCTCAAAGCATTCATGTCAGGGGAGCAGCTCAGTCGTGACTTTTCTGAAGGCACGATGGACGTGCTGGGATTTGACCCAAGAGGTGAAGTCTAGTGGTATCATCCTCAAAGCACGCATCCTTTTTCTGCGACTGATATCCATCCATGCTTACTCAGGGGTCAACATGTCAGCTCCTGCCCTGACTTGCTCTCAAAGCGATGCGTACACAGATAGATACCAGCAACTGGTCACTCAAAGTCCAGACGGCAGCGACGCACTCAAAATTGCCCGGCTCAGTGACGCGTACAACCAGGCCGTCTGGAGCGCTTGCGAGGAGCAGCACGGGGACCTCCTCCGATACCTCAACACGCCCTTTGTCGCGCGCGACATGGATCTGATCCGCCATCATCTCGGCGAAGAAGAATTGACAGCATATGGAGTTTCCTACGGATCCGCCCTGATGCAGACCTATGGAGTTGTAAGTTCAATTTGCCATCTCCCGTGATTTGCTCTCGACAGGAAGGCGAGTCTAATTGTCCGTCTCATCCATCTGTGGGCAGCTTTTCCCTGAGCGCGTGGGTCGAGTGATCATTGACGGAATCGTCTTGTGAGTGCCAACATGCTGGTCCTTTCCGCAGAGTTGTGGTCCTTGTGATTGCCTGGACATGCTCACTTATTTTGCCGATGCTCGGAACAGTCCAAAGTCCTGGCAGACCCTCCGGGGCATTATGCGTGGTGTAAGTGATGCTTCAGCTCCACCGCAACAAGTGTCGGTCTGAGGTCAATGGCCCCTGACAATAGATGCTTCTTCTTGCAGTCGCTCGGCCACGAGCTGGACATTTGGAAGCAGGGCTTGATCGGTGGATGCGTGCGCTCAGGTCCCAAGGGATGCTCCCTCATGCCGCCAGGCAAGAACATGACCGCAGCGGAACTTGAGGAACGACTTGACGCCTTTCTTGAAGAACTGAAGACCCACCCGCTCCCGGCAACCCATCCTGACTTGGGTCCAGGTATCGTCACGTATGTTCTCAGCTTCGTTTGCTCATCTGCCCTCGGAGCAGACTGACGACGAGCGTCTTCGTTCCTTTTGGTCTGCCATGTACAGATACGAGACACTGGTGGGATCGATATTCTCCAGCATGTACAAGATTACCCAATGGCCAGCAGAGGCGGACACCCTGAGCGATCTCATATATCGCCAGAACGGCACCGCCGCCCTCGCCAGGCAAAACTACCTGTACGATCCCAACAAGGATTTCGACGGACCATCCTGGAGAGGAATCCATTCGCCCCGGACCAAGTGGAAGCCGCTGCTCAATGCAGTCATGTGTGGCGACTCATTCCCGATTGAGGAAAACAGCGAATCTCTTTCGGTCCAAGACTTTGTCAACTACTATCGCACCTCCACTCAGAAGTGAGTGGACTCTCGTTTCGACCAAGCTTGGAGACCCATTCATCAGATCTGACCAGCTTTCGACATCTGTTGTCTGTCAGCAATCCGTTCTCAGCAAGCTTTTTGTTCGACCTGACGCTGGCATGTCGGACTTTTCCCCGACACCTGTCTCCCATCGAGGTCTATCGCGGCAACTATACTGCCATACTCAAGAACCCCTTCCTGATGATCTCCACCACGCTCGATCCCATCACACCCATCGAGAGCGCCAGGGCCGCAGCGGCCGAGTGGGGCCCGGACAATGTCAAGCTCGTGGTTCACGAGGGATACGGACATGGTGTCACGGGTCATCCTTCGAACTGCACCTTTGCCCTTGTTCGGGACGTGCTTGTCCGCGGACAGTGGCCGGCCTCGGCAGAGATGAACTGCAAGGCGGACAGCACCCCGTTTCCCCATCCCGAGTGAACAGGTCTGGTCGAAGGGTCATTTCTGTCTGGGCGGGCCCATGTGCTTTGTGATATTGAACGTGCGGACTGTTCCAATTGAAGGCTTTACTGTCAAAAAGAGTGATGGTACTGGATGAGCATAGGCTTGAGGTCAGAAGGCTGGGGCTGCGCGAGTGGGGGCACTACAGCTCCAGTTGGCACAGGCGTTCTATCGGAGCGCAACAGGAAGGGGCGCAAGGGAAAAAAAAACCCCTCTCACACGCATCCAAGGACGTGGAATTCACGATGCATGCGAGAAGGGCTCGTGCCGAAGATCTACAGAAAGACTTCTCCCCAAGAAATGTTGTTTCACCCGCTGCGTCCCTGAACAGAGGCCAGCTCCCGGCCCACAAAATCGGCAAATACCCGCAACGAGAGCTCGCCCGTCCACATGCCAGCAGTAGGAGAAGGTGTGGTCGGGCCCTGATTGGCGGTATTCGGAGCGACAGGTCTGCTGCTGCCGAATGGTGCCGAAGGGCTCGCAGGACCACGCGCCTGTTGACGTCTGGAAGATGTCGAAGCTCGCCCGTTCTGGGTGGAGCTCGTAATGGGTGTACCCGCAGGCCTGTTCTTATCAGCTTCGGCAGGTGTCGCTGCCGCTCTGGCGTCAGAGCCTGAGCTGGGCGATGGAGACTGGGGAGACTCCATCGTGGCCGTTGGCCCATTCCGCCGTCGGCAGAACTGAAGCGTCAATCGAGCAGGATACGAGAAGTTGATGAGGATCAAGGGGCTGTGGAAAGGACGCAGAGGTGGACGTGTCAGCAGTTTCCAAAGACACATGGCCCCGAGATCATGATATGTATGCGAGATGCAAAGCCAATCCCAGGGCACAGGGGAAAAAAAAACATGGGAAATCTCACCTCTCATCAAAAAAGATAGTCCCGACCCCACTCAGCATCTGCACAGCTTCCATCTGCTGCTGTGGGAATGTCGGCACTGGTGGATCATCTGTTGCCCCATTAACAGTTGTTGCGGGAGGATGAATGCCTCCTAGCAACGTCTGCATCCATTCTGCGCTGTCGACAAGGCTGGCCATCGGAGCCAGGCGGTACCAAGTCCTCCTCTCATGCTCCGAAGCGTCAGAGCTGGTACTCTCCGTGCCGGTCGCCGCCTCCGACGTTGCGATCAGGTCGTCCAGTATCCGTTCGATGTCAGAGACGAACTGTGGGCAAAGGACAAAAATCCAAACAAAGGTCAGCAGAGGCGTCGTACATCCATCCCGTCGGAGCCGATTTGCCCGTGCAATGGAAACTCACAGTCGCATATCTGAACAAGCCCAGGATCGGATCCAGATGCCGCTCCTTCTGCAGTGCAAGCGTAGCCGCCCGCGCAGCCGCGACGGCTCCATCCTTTTGTTGCTGCGTCTGCGCCCCCTTGGCCGCATTGGAAGCAGCCGAGCCGGTTGTGGGATTGCTCACGACTTCGTAAGCGCCAACTCCTCTCTTCGAATTGGCAGCTGCCGCTTCTCGCTCGAGCTGGATGATCGATTTGCCAGCATTGTTATTGCTGTTGGAGACCTTCTTGTTCTGCGCTTGTGGACCCGCCGAAGTACCTCCGTGTCCATTTTTCGTCTTGAAGCCTGCTTCCTTGCTCTCCGCCGCGTTGGAGGCTGCGTTGATGGCTGACGCCTTCAGACGGATCCGAATGGATCGGATGAGGGAGAGGCGAAGGAAGGACAGCAAAGCTCGTGGAAATGCCGATAAGCGTGGATCCACATCTGGATCAGCAACATCAGCCTGACTGGCCCCCCCTGTTGAGGTGGTGGGGGAGGGCTTATATGCGGCCTGTATGCGGTCGCGTGTCAAGAAAATAAGTCGACACATACTTTCACTGGTGAATTCGGACGATTCAGGACTGAGGGACTCACCATTTCAAGGCGGAGGAGCCAATTTCCTCCCAATTTGACGTCCATCGATTCCGTCTTGGATGAGCTAACGGGCTTCGCGGTATGGATGCCAGACGTCGCGTTCACAGCAGGACCGGCTGTCAAGGGGCTGGTACGGAGCACAATGTCGGGCGAGTCTCTGACTTGTGCGCAGAGCTGTGATGGTTAGAAAGACGAGGAACTGAGGCGAATCAGTAGTGTACGCTATACGTAGACATCGCCAAAAGCGCTCACCTCGGCCCAGAGCTCCTCATCCACCAATTCCTCCTGAGCCTCTCTGAGAGAAGCTTCGATGCCAGTCTGCGTATTCTGGCTGCTCCCCTCCTGCGCATATGCGGCCAATGTTGAGGCACCAGTAGCATATAGTTGCCCCTTGGGACCTTTGAGCTCGAGCCGTAACCTCCTCCGTGGCCGATGAACAAAAACTAGCGGCGATCTCGAGGAGTTCGCTTTGGCTTTCCCCTTTCCCTCCGGCACATCTTTCTCCGCCCTCTCCGCTTCTTGAGTGTGATCGTCATCATCGTCAGCAAAGTAGGCAAGCGCATTTTTGCGCATACGAGGCTGTAGTTCTGGCAAACCGTACCCGATCCATGCATCTTTTGCGCCTGCTCCCTCGCCATCCTCGCGCGCACTCAGTCCAGCCCACCAAACGGCCGTGCCTACGCCTACATTTTGAGGAGGCGGAGTGAGCTTCCATGTGGCTGCTGTGGTTGTGGCATTGCTGCTGCTGCTGCTGCTGCTAGTTTCTGGCTGGGCGATGCTGCTGGTAGACGGCCCTGGTCGGGTTTGAGAAGGCGATGCAGATGAGGAGGTGCGTAATTGCGCAAGGGAGGACCATCGGGTCTGTTCGGAGGGCAGTTTGGAGACGCGCCGGATGGAGGAAGAGCCGCGCTTGAGGATGGCTGATGCGCGGGAGAGGGTAGCGCGGGTGGTAGCGAGGGCGGGCAGTGGAGTCTGATGGAGCGGGACACTGTCCGACTGCTGGGCCCCGTCCCTGATGAGATTCTCTTCCTCCTTGTCGTTTTCGTCGTCATCGTCATCATCTTGATCATTGTTCTGGTGACCTTGTGTGGGAGGGGCGGGCTGGAGGATGGGATCTCGGTAGACCTCGCTGAGGCCGAGGATGGTGGGATCAAAGTAAGGTTCAGCATGAGCTGCTGCTGCCGCGGCGGCTGCTGCTGATGTGGAGTCGTGTTCGGAGAGTGGAGTGCCAGCGCGAGTCTTTGAGCCGGAGGACTTGGATGAGCCTGGAATGGCCTGTTCGAGTTGTTGCTGGTGTGCTTGCTGTAGTTGGTCTAGCTTGCGCTGGTTGGTCTGTTGTTGGAGCAAGAGGGCGAGGAGGTTGTGGAGAAAGTAGGTTGCGAAGTGGGCATTTCCGATGCGGTGGAGCATGTCCGTCTTGAGAGACTCTGCATCTTGGAGGGAGATTGACGATGGGCCATCATGCTCGGCAGTTGCCAGAAGCGCGTTGTTCTGAGCAGCAGCAGCTGATGCTGTCGAGGATGAGGATGGTGGGAGGAGTGGAGAGGGGATTCCGTATGATGGGAAGTGGTGGTGGTGGTCGTCGTCGTCGTCGTGGGCGTCAGTGTGTGTGTTGGAAGGGGTAGCAGTGTTGAGGGAGGCAGCTTTGAGCTTGGAGAAGTCGCCTCGCTCGTGCCAGAGCCTGTGTAGACGCTGGGTGAGGGAGGGAGTGAGCTGGTCGAGGGATGCGTAGATCAGCGGTGGGCTCTCGTTGAGGTTGACATCGTCCAGACGGGGGATGGGTGCAAATGGATCCTGATCTGCTGCTGCTGCTGCTGCTGCTGAGGAGAACAAGTGCTGAGCCTGTTGGATGGCGAGGGCGAGTACATGCTGCTGCTGCTGCTGCTGCTGTCCACTCATTCCTTCTCTCCCCCCCCTTGGCAGTCAGTCAGTCAGTCCGTCAGTCAGTCGCGACCCTTGGAAGCTGGCTGCCGTTGCTCAAGAAGAAGTGGAGTGAGTGAGTGAGTGAGTGAGTGAGTGCACGGATCGGGGAAATCCGAACCAACACCACGTGACTTTGTATCAGAAAAAGGCTCCGAGCGAGGCAATTCTCAAGTCTCAACTCCATCCTCATCACAGCTCAAGACGATGGCCAGGAAGAACAACAGGGCAGCACGCGCATCCAGGCTCAAGCTCGACGTCCAAGGAGGGAGACTACCATGATGGGTGCAAATGGCAAGCAGAAGCAGAAGCAGAAGCAGAAGGATGAGGACGAGGACGGCATCCCTCGCTTCCCTCTTGCCTGGCCCATCCCTTTACCCACAAACGATGACGACCTCGTTCCCCTGGCCGACATCCAGCTCGAGCAAGATCTCCTCCTCAACTCTTCCAACCCGCGCACCTGGAACGCATACATCGACCACATCCTCACCACAAACCAGGCATTCATCCCTCCTCACAACATCATACCCGACCACACCCTCTCCCCCGCCCAAATACAGCTGCTCGGTCCCCGATTCTCCTCGAGCAAACATTGTCTAGCCTACCGCAGGATCGTATCCATCTACGAACGCAGCCTCGCCGTCTTCCCTTACAACTACGCATTATGGAGAGACTACCTCCTCCTCAGATCCACATATGTCCTAGGACAGCCAAGAGGCGGCTCGGCATCAGCAAGAAGGCGCATGATCCAGGCCAGCCTCAAACAGTCGCTCGACCTAGGTCCGACCTTGCTGGATCGCGCAAAGGGCGAAGCGGAGGAGAATGACTGGGAAGCTGGCGAGGCCCTCGACGGAGATCTCGGATGGGAAGAGTGGAGGAGTCTGGCTGCAACCTATGAGCGGGCCATCCGATGCTTACCCAAAATGCCTCGCTTCTGGCTACTCTACCTCTCCATCTTCTTCCATCCAAAGTGCCCTCCTCAACTTGGCAGAGGACCGCACGCAAGACTTACCTTCGATCGTGCGCTCAGAGTTCTTCCACCGTCTTTACACTTGCGAATCTGGAAGCCCTACCTACGATGGGCGGAGCGCGAAGGCACTCTCGTCGGACTCAAGGTGTGGAGGAGGTACCTCGCCGTCGACCCGTCCCTCACAGAGAGATACGTCGGTCTCCTCCTCGAGGATCGCACAGCGGGTGCTGGCTCGGCCGAAGATATGGACGTCGACGATGACCAAGACGAGGGCGGCAGCGCATCGGCTTCAAGATCAGCGCGGACGCTCGAGGCAGCCAAGCTGCTATTGGCTCTCGCACGAGCCGCACAGCAAGGGAAATACGTCTCTCCAGAGGGCAAATCCCCGATCCAGCTCCTCCTCGAATGGCTCGACCTCTGCGTACAATTCCCAGAAGACATTGGCCTCGAACCCGAGGAGGAGCCCACCGACGCAACCCAACGGAATCTCGACCAAGAAGTCAGTCCTCTCGACCCTCACCGGCTGCCAATGTCCCTCATTGTTCGCGCAGATGGGCTGGAACGGTATCCGGACCAGGCTGGCAGGTTATGGACCGGACTGGCAACCTACTGGATCAAACGCGGAGAGCTGGATCAAGCAAAAGAGACCTTTGAGCAAGGTATGAAGGAAGTCGTCACCGTCCGAGACTTTACCCAGATCTTTGACGCATACGCGGAAACGAGCGAAAACGTCATTGGGTTCCTCATGGACGAGCTCGCTGGAGATGAGGACGCTGAAGAGGCCGGAGAAGGGGAGCCGACCCGCGCAGAGCGCGAAGCAGAGTTAGACGCGCGCATGGCAGACTTTGAAGCCCTCATGGAGAGAAGACCTTTCCTCATCAACGACGTGCTTCTCCGTCGGAATCCAGACGACGTGCAAGAGTGGGAGAAGCGGATCTTGCTACACGGAGAGAATGACGAGGCGGTCATTGCTACATATCGGCGCGCGCTCGAGACGATCAACCCTCGTAAAGCCACACCCAACTTGCATCTACTCTATCTCAACTTTGCCAAGTTCTACGAAGCCGGAGGGAGCGTGGGCCTCAGACGTATGGCAGCTTTGGAAGCAGAAACGGATCGGCTTACCGAAGGGGGCGAGGACGCAGAGATGCAGCTAGACGCGGGGGAAGAAGCCGTGGATGACGATGAAGACGACGACGAAGGGGCTGAGCCGGACCTCGACTCTGCCCGACAGGTCTTTGAACGGTCCTTCAAGATTCCTTACCGCCGTGTCGATGACCTTGCCGAGCTCTGGTGCGAATTTGCCGAGTTTGAAGTCAGGCAGGGTAACTACGATGCGGCCCTCCGTGTCCTCGCGCGAGCGACCCAGCCACCGACCCGTCGGAATCCAAAGGAAATCAACTACCACGACGATGCGCTCAGCCCCCAACTCCGCCTCTTCAAGTCGCTCAAGCTGTGGAGCTTCTATGCGGACCTCGAGGAGGCGCTCGGCAGTGTGGACTCCGCCAAGCGGGTCTATGACCGCATCTTGGAGCTCAAAATTGCGAATCCGCAGATTATCGTCAACTATGCGGCCTTCCTGGAGGAGAACAAGTACTTTGAAGACGCGTTCAAGGTTTACGAGCGAGGTGTCGAGGCCTTCACTTACCCGGTCGCATTCGAGCTCTGGAACGTCTACCTCAGTAAATTTGTCAAGAGATACGTGAGTGCTACCTGGACCTCTTTGACTGCTCCAGAATCAGCGTGTTTGACTGACTGTACGGCTTTTGTGATTCTTCGTTTCTTAGGGCGGCGCCAAGATTGAACGTGCGCGAGACTTGTTCGAGCAAGCTCTTGAGGGATGCCCGTCCAAGTTTGCCAAACCTCTGCTGCTGATGTACGGCCAGCTCGAAGAAGATCACGGCTTGGCCAAGCGGGCCATGAGTATCTACGATCGCGCCACTGGCATGGTTGGAGACGAGGATCGCTTCGAGGTAAGTATAGCATTTCATCATTAGCCGAGATTGTTTCCGGAGCATATGAGTCTGACCATTCTTTGTTG
This sequence comes from Tilletia horrida, assembly GCA_001006505.1. Lineage (NCBI taxonomy): Eukaryota > Fungi > Basidiomycota > Exobasidiomycetes > Tilletiales > Tilletiaceae > Tilletia > Tilletia horrida. Next base: position 65,455 of record LAXH01000059.1, read on the forward strand.
TCCATCCCTGAAACCTGTTGCAGATGTACGTCTTCTACATTGCCAAAGCGGCAGCCAACTTTGGTCTCGCGGCCACCAGGCCCATCTACGAGAAGGCAATCGAGGTCTTACCAAATCGCCAGACTGCAGAAATGTGCTTGCGCTTCGCTGCGCTGGAGCGCAAGCTTGGTGAGATTGATCGTGCTCGGGCGATTTACGCACATGCAAGTCAGTTTTGCGATCCAAGAGTGAGTAAACATCAATGTCTATACTACTGGGCAGTTAGTCTTTGTTACTGATGAAGGGCGTCTCTCTGTCCTTTGTCTTCTTGCAGACCAATGCCGCTTTCTGGAAACAGTGGAACCAGTTCGAAATCGAGACTGGATCCGAGGACACCTTCCGCGAGATGCGTGAGTACTAGACTCCGATAGCTTTTCTTTCGTCTTCTCAGCCTCCTGGCAGGCGCAACAGGTACTGATCGGTTCTTCACCTTCGTTTTCTGCCTTTTTTCTTCGCGCAGTCCGCATCAAGCGATCGGTCCAGGCTCAATTCAACACGGATATCTCGTACATCGCAGCCTCGGCTCTTTCCGCCGCTGCAAGAAACAAGCTCGGTGCGGCCCAACAGCAGCAGCAGCAGCAGCAGGGCAACAATGGCACCGCGGGAGAGTCCGAAGAGGAGGAGGAAGACGACTCGGGAGACGAGGATGGCGACGATCCGATGGCGCAGGCAGAAAAGGCAGCTCTGGCAACACGGAGAGAAGCAGCAGGTGGGCCGGCCTTCGTCACTGCCAAACGGGGTGTCGACACACGGGCAGAGAAAGCTGCGGCTGCACTGGAAGCAGCGGCTGCCGATGGATCGGACGCACCACACCCACAGAACGGGCAAACCAATGCAGACCGCATTGGCGGAGACGAAGAAGACGACGATCTTTTATGAGCGCTCAAGCGTGCAATGCAATCCATCCCGCATCTTGCAATTCTTGCAAATAGTGTGTGACTGTGCAAATGCAAATTCCGCGCCAGACTTGATTATGAACGCAACGAGAGATACATGGATACTTCTATTCAGTGCTGCCCCCACGGAGAGCAGCCGGCGCCCTTTTCCTCGTTTTTCTATAGCTTCAGAAGCGTCATGATCAAGAAACCTACGGACCCGACAGTAAGAGTTGCTAGCACGCTGGCCAGAATTCCGACCCGGAGGAAGTCCTTGACCGTCACATATCGCTCTCCGACCGAATTTTCCATTGAGACGGCGGTCATGTTTGGGAAGCCTGTGGCGGGTACCATGTCCGTGTCAGTATGGTGCTCAAGACTAGCCCTCGCGAGCGAAGAGGAGTTGCTCACCTGACACCGGCAGACCCATGGCTGCCGAAGCGGTCAGAACTGTGGCCATGATCAACAGTCGTGGGTGAGGCTCTGAGAGACTGTCCCCGACCTGGGCCGCAATCGGGACAAGCAGCACGGCTGCAATCGTGTGCGAGATAAAAGTGGCCACCACCAAGCAGATTGCCAAGAGCGCGAACAGGACCTTCCAGACTGGCATGCCCTTCACAACTTCCTGGATGATGTTGTCCAGACTTTCGAGCAGTCCACTAGATGTCACTGCTTTGCCCAAGGCAATGCCTCCCATTGCGACTGCAAAAGACACATATTCGAGTCAGCGCGATTCGAGCTGTTGATGACAACATTGAGTCGCGTAAAGGACCTACGGAACACAATTGTCCAAAGGAAGTTGTTGAAATCTTCCTTGGTCAGAATGCCCGTTCCGAAGAAGAGCACCAGTGGTACTGTAGACTCAAACAAGTCAGGAGCCAGTCCTCTCAGCACTAGCGTAGCAGATACTCACTTATAGCAATGATACCCATGTCACCCAGAACCCACTCGAGCTTGCGCTCCAAGACCCAGAGCAGAATCGTTGCAATGGATACACCGGCGATGAAGTACTGGATGCCGCTGAACGGGTCCCTGTTCTCCGTGATGCGCTTGATGACCGTGCCCCGCCCTGAGCCGTACGCCCACAGCAGCACCAACCAGATGACGACCAAGGAGATCCCACTGACGGGAATGGTGATAGCGAACCACTGAAGCCAGCTCAGTGGCTCTGCCATGTACTGGAGCGCGATCAGATTTTGAGGAGAGGCAATCGGACTCGTCTGACCACCAATGTTGGAAGCGAGCGCAATGCCCATGATGAGGGCAGAGCCGTATGGTGACTTGTTTGGCAGCGTGCGTAAGATGGGCTGGATGAGGGAGTACATCAGGACCGGCGCGGCGACGTTGCTGATCCACATGCTGGCGAAGCACGCGACTCCCATGTGTGCCAGAAGGACAGAGGAGGGTCGACTGCCTGCCAGTCTGAGGACTTTGGTAGCGAGAATCTTGTCAATGCCGTACTTTGAGAGCGCAGCGGCTATTGTGAAGCCTCCGAGGAGCAGACACATGTTGGGCGCAAACATTTGGGAGAAGATCCATTTGGTGGTCTCGTTTGCTGTCAACCTCCTGTCCTTGTGGTCATCCGATCTTGCGACGCGTAGCGCAACGACCAACAGCGGCACCATGAGCGATGTGACAAAGAGTGGTATGACCTGTGGTCGACGAGACGACGCGCAGAAATGGCATGCAAGCTACTTTAGAACACGACGCGTGAAAATGTCTGCTAGAGAGTGAACCAGGACTCACCTCGGTCGCCCACAGTATGGTGCAAAAGACCAACAGCGCCAAGCAGTTTTGCTCTTCGATGCGTTCAAAGAAGCGCAAGCCGGGAGCCTTGAGAAGCAGAACGAGCATCAAAAACGCGACGAGCAGCTGGACTGTCGATATCCCGAGCCACGAAGGCAGGGTGATGAATCCACATGGGGTCCGGATGCGGGTAGCTTTGGGCTGGTCGCCTTCTTTCATGCCGGTGGCACGCGCGCCCATGACACTCCTCTCGAGCGCGGCACCCGCGACGCGTCGCTCGATTCCAATCATTTCTCTCCAGACGGTGTTCCTCTGCCAGACGACTTGCTCGCGAAGCTGCTCCTTCAGCTGGGCGGCAGCGATGACAATGTCTCCCGAGGTGACGACATTCGCATACAGTGTGGTCAAAGTGTCGCTGGCGGCGTCCAGCTGGGCTTTGGCATCGGCTGTGAATGGATATTTGGACTGAAGAAACATATCAAGAAGATGAGCACACAATTGGGCTCTGCACTGGCTATCGGCAACTTGAATGCTCACGGCGACGACATCTGACAGATATCTTTCCTTGAGATCACTCTTTGTGATTTTATCATACCTGTAGCATTGCATGAGCGCATACAAAGTGTCAGCCCTAGTTTGAATGAATGCTGAAATCACGACAGATGAGAGTACGCACTTCTTCAGGATCTTCTTCAAGCCCGTCTTGTTTAGTTCAACGTATTGCTTGAGCTCGGAAATGTCTACGAATATATCGCTGATCCGTTTCTTGAAGGTGATGCGCATATCGATCGCCCAGTCGCTTTCCGTGCCTATAGGCGCTAGCAGACGGGATGACTTCCTGCCGGGTGCGACGGGACGGGGCGACATTCCGTCGTTGGAGAGGGCGCTGCCCATTGTGCGGATACTGCGGGTGGAGCTGGTGGGGTCTAGACCGCGTAGCTCGCGTGCCTGAGCTGCGGCTTCGTTGTATTTGGACGCATCTGTGAATATAGCGTCCAAGCTGGGTCTGCGTTCCTGATTGGTCGGCTTGAGCGAGCCGCGGACAGTGGTATGGGGTGACTCTGGCTCGCCATCGTCGTCATCTTCATCTTCATCGTCATCGCCAGGCAGTGTACCTGAGACAGACAGGTGGTGGTGGTAGTGTGGCTCGTCCATGTGTGCCTCTTGGTCTTCGAGGTCGCGCTGGAGGACGGAGAGGTCGGTGAGGAGCTCCTTCTCCTTGGAGGCGTAGAAGTCGACAATTTTGCTAAGCTCCTTTTCGACAAGGGGCAGGAAGATGCGCTCTGCGTCTACTGATCCGTCTGTGCCGCGCAGGAGAGCTGAGGATTCGGTGTCATTATCGTTGTACGAGGTGCTGGCTCCGCCGGTGTCGTCATGGAGCTGCTCCTTTTCGATCTGGTAGATGGTCTTCTTAAGATTCGAGTAGCTGTGTAGATGGGCAAGAGTGAGCACATGATACGGGCCGATGTATGCGCATCTCTGCTGCTGAGACGTACGCGAGGTAGTAGTTTGCCCACTCAGTTTTGCTGTTGAACTGGATACTATGGGAGACTGTGGAGGTGGCAGGTGCGAGGATGAGTGATTGAGACACGGGGGGTGCAGCAGCTGGGCAGGAGAGAAGTACTCACACTTCATGTCTGCGCTGTGAGGTGATGGCAGACGATGGCGATGGCGATGGTGGTGGTGGTAGTGATGCTTTGGAAGCTGTGTGAGTGGGATCGACTCTGAGGTTGTCTGCTGGTTGGAGGCTGGTGAGTGTGAATAGGAGGATGGTCGTTGTTGCTGGGCGAGGCGCATGCAAACCAGACGCAGAGAAGCCCACAGAGATGGACGGGAGAGGGCGAGAAGGAGAGAAGGAAGAGATGTGTTCTGGATGATGATGATGTTATGTACTGTAGTATGCTCGAGGATGTTGTCCACATCGTCCTCTGCGGCCCAACTCATCGTTCAGGCACGCTTGACTTCTTCCTTGGCATCCCTTCGTCTTCCTCCCACGTGGCAACGCTTCCCTCAATTGCAAATGCCGCTGACCCATCAACCTCGTCCTCACACAGTCAACCAGCACGTCGTTCATTCATTCATCCATCATTCATATATACATCTACAAGTCGAGGGGTCCGCATTCAAAGCTCTCACTGGCGCACAAACTGCGTCGTGTGGTTCTTGTACAGCACAGACTGGTCCAGAAGAGCACCGTCGACGGAGCGGATGAACTTCACCTTCAGGTTGGTCGAGTTCTGCACAGAGATTGTCGCAAACGCGTAGTCGTTTCCATTGGCAAAGGCCGTGGCCGGAGGCTTGTAGTTGACCGCAGTCAGGCCCTCGATGTTTCCTGCGGCACCGGCAACGACTGCAGCACAGAATCAACATCAAAGATCAGAGTCTGCTCATCCTGCTCATCAGAAACAACTCGCTTGACCCCACTCACTGTACATGGGTGCCTTGGGGTTGTTGAGGCCGGCTGGGTCCACGGTGCCGTTGTAGATGGGGTTGAAGCGCTGAGAGTTGTGCTCGTGTCCGAAGATGGCCAAGTCAACTGAGCAAGCCAAAATGCATCAGCAAATCTCATTTTCTCAGAGAAGGCGAGACAGCCATTCCACAGCAATAATGAAAGACTCACCTCCGTACTTGTACAGCAACGGCTCGAAAGCGGCCTTGCAGGCAGTGCAGCCGTTCGAAGGCGAGCTGCTCGAGCTCGTAGTGTACCTGCAATTCCTCACGCATTCCTACGTCAGAGATCATGATCGACCACCCAATGTCACACAACAACTAGGGCGGCACCACTCACCAGGGACGGTGGCCCGAGAACACAACCCAGGGGGTCACCGAGCGGTCCACGGACGCAAGGTCGGCTTCCAGCCACTGGAGCTGTTGCCCGTTTGATCCGCGGGGGGCTTGGCCAAGGTTCGGGTTCGTCGATCCTCCGGGCGAGTCGGGAGCATTGTCAAAGTCGGTCTCTGTCGAGCCCATCACAAAGTGGACAAGGCCGTCTAACAAATTAGCCCCCCAAGCCATTCAGCATGTACTCTTTGCTGGCACGCTCCAGAAAGACAATCAAAACTCACACTCAAACGAATACCAGTAAGGAGGCAGAGCGAGGCTCTTGGCCTTGCTTTGCGCGGCCATCGCGTCCGCATTGGAAGAGCGAGAAGGGAAGGCCGATGGCATGATGGGGCCGAATCGGGTTTGGAAGTCGGTAAAGTTGTTCTGACCGGCGCCGCAGAAGGCAGGAGTGACTTCGGAGCAGGTAGCCTCGTGGTTACCTGCAGAATGATGTGTTTAGATCATCAGCATCCCTTGTCAACAATTACATCAAACAACCATTTCTGACATACCAGGGCTCGTCATGTAGGGCTTTTGCTGGGCAATGGGAGCGAGCTGGTTGTAGAAGTTCTCGATAATCGCTTCGTAGGCATTCTTGCCATCGAGGAGGTTGGAGGCGGTTTCCCTTCCAAATCATCAACAGGTGTGAGTCTGCGTGTTGATATAGGCGCTTGAGCCTGCGATGAACTTACATCCAGTCATCGGCATAGGCAAGGTCACCAGGGTGAACAACAAAGTCGTATCCTGAAGACAGGGTAGCCAGGCGGCCGATTGTGGTGTGGTTCAAAGCAGGGTCGACGGTAGGGATCATATCACGCTGAGAAGCACTGCTGATCGTGAACCCGTCCTTGCCGTAGACACCGAGATCGACGACTGCGGAGAATGTGAAGGGAGTCTTGTCTCCAGCCTGGCGAGGACTCTTGAATTGGACAGTGAGAGTGCTGGTGTTGGTCGACTGGATCTTGTAGTCTGCACGCCCTAGTGTCAGATTGAAGTAAAGGGGCGCGAAAAGAATGGTGCTGTGCACTCACAGTACTTGGTGGCGGGCTTGAGGCCAGTCAAGGTGACACTGTTCGCGTATGTGCGCGAGGTCGGGTAGGTGATCGAGTTGGCAGAGCAAGCTACCGAGCTCAGGTTCTTGCTGCTGGTGCCGTAGGATACACAAGGCTGCGTCAGCTTCTGGTAAGTGTTCCACCCGACAGTGATGGCTGAAAAGAGACAGCAGTGTGAATCAGCGGTCAAATCGAAGAAGTCCCGATTGAGCGCGCAAATGCACTCACCATCAGGAGCAGACATGGCTGTTGGGAAACGTATCGCAGATCCCATTAGCTCAATGACCGGAAACAGGGCTCCAGAGCAGCTCAGAATCTCTCACCAATTCGCTGCTGCGTAGGAGTGGTCTTGTCCTGAGGGATGGGCGGGTAGTTGGCCGCGGAAACTGAGGCGGCCAGGATGGACAGGTGAACGAACACCTGGAAGAAAGTCTGCATGGCGTAAAGTGCGTAGGGGAAGGACGTCAACGAATACGGAGAGGGTGAGCGTGATCTTCAGTAGAACGGTCTCAACAACGGGCCTCTATGTCGAGATCTGGGAGGGGCGAAGTTGGGATGGCAAACCAACTCTTTGCATTTCAAACAGGCTGCTTTTATGTGGATCAAGATCTTCATAAACTTCTTGCACGTTGTCGGCAGCTCAGGTCAGTCTTACTTTTGATACGAGTAAGCATGGGACACTGCTGTGCTGGTCAGAGCCGAACATTCGACAGTAGTGAGCGGTGCCTGAGCGATGGGACAAGCTGTCGGTTGGCAGCACAAAGTTCTGGATCGCAGCAGCAGCAGTGGCGTGCACGCCACTGCACGATGACCCTGAGGCACAGAACCCCATTCGCAAGCTGGAAGGGTGGACTGATTCCGATGTGTGGAACCTGCGAAGAGGGAGAGAGAGAGAGAGCGATGAGAAAGCCGTGGGTCCGATGGGAGCGAAGTGACACTTTATTAATGGGAAGCGGAACGTGCTCCTCCCTCCGCGTTTGAGGCTAGTGGAGGCCGAGCAGCATCTTCGCGCTACGCTACAAAGCGGGGGCAATCCAGTCTGGTGCCACCACCGCGTCTGCGTTCGCTCTCTTTCCGCGGCCCGGATCTGCCCTCAAATCAGACACTTGCCATTTGTCCGAATTGCTTGAGATGAGCGCCGGGTTGCTCTCTCATCAACCTTTACTCTGCCTACACCAGCGCCGGAGGTGTCTGGGATCCATGTCAAATCTGTGCCACCATGCAGGCCCACGTTCGGGTCAGGACTCAGGAACCCCATTGCCAATCTCCAAGTTGCGGCAGCCAGCTCTCATTTCATCTCGGCGAGCCGACGGCAAGATCACTCTCCCCATCACATGTTCACCAAATATGTAGCTACAGGATTCTATCGTGCCGGCGAAGGAGCTTCTGCTCAAAGCACAAGCCATCATAAAAAGGTGACAGCACTGAGCGATAAATGAGCGCGAAACAGATCTCGCAACGCTCTCGCAGAGGTAGCCCGCATTCACGCTTGGGAGGGGAAGTCTGATGTGATGTGGGTCGTCCGTCTTCTTCTGAGGCGACATCGACGGTGAACCGTCTCAAGCCTGGCCAGTTGAGGTCAAATCCGACAGACTCGTCGGGAAGTCTACCAGTCGCCTCAACAACGCTGAATGGAGAAGACCTGAATTTGTGATGGGTGAACATTATGAAAAGCGACTAAAGCGTGGAAAACGGGCAGCTCGCGCGTCCCAGTCCTCAAATTGGTGATCACGGATTTGAAGCGTTGCCAGCGTGACGTTGGAATGCGCCTGAGTGTAGGTAATGTCGTGGGTTGTGGCAAGAAGGCGGCCATGTGAGATTCCGCATGGTCTGGCTCGTCCTCATCCCCACTTGCTATGTTTTGATGTTCTGACATCGAGCGCATAGCAACGATATTTTCCGTGACGTTTGCCTGGATGAGGGCCCCAGCAACAGCCTCCAATGAAATGACACCCGGCGACGAGGTCGTATCTGACCTGTGGCCATTTGTCCTTCAGCATGCGTCCGGGCTACAGCCATTGAGTCTCTCTGATGATACTCGATCTCCGAGTCGTCAGCCCTACGGATCACGCTCATGTCCGGATGTGGATGGGAGTGTGTGCGACGGAGGCTACCAAGAAGCCGCAGTGTCGTCCCAACATGCGCCCGAAACGAACGTGCTGATAGAATTCTGGGTGCCTTCCCGAAGAGGCTCTTGAATGCATCTATTTTGAAGATGGAAATGGCGAGGGGGCGCACAGGGAACCATAGCCCATGGTCCGATGGGCTTTGCTCACTTTCGAAATTGCGATCGGGTCGATACGGTCGCATGCAGACTGTAGGAGGATCAGCGGGACGAGTTCGGCGATGTGCCACACGCTTTTGAATGCCGGAGATGGTGAATGGTGCTCGTCTGATTCCTGCATCTTCGTGCTGCCTAAGTCGTGAGGGTCGGATATCAGAAGTTGAAGAAAGGCGAGTGGATGGCAAAGGGAAGGAGGAAAAATTAAGATAGCAAGCATGCAAACACTCTTATATTCCAACGCGACCTATACCAACGCGGGCCTGCGCTTCCTCCTCTTCCTCGCAGCCTTGCCTACCAACGAATTCCGAGCTGAAGTGTCCTCGGCGTGAGTGCTCGTGCTTTGATGACCCGCTTCCAAGGCTTCGAAGTTGAGATGACGACGTCAGAACCTTGTTGAACACACGGGACCGAAAATCCAGCCATAGGTACCCAAAAGCTGATCAGTCTCTTCAAATTGCAATCGGACAAAATCACTTTCTCCGCATCATGATCTGCGAGCAGGCGGTGGTGGTGGTGGTAAGAACGGTTTGCCGCCGCCGCCGCCCGATGATGATCCTCCTAGCAAGTTGACACCGCCAGCCTTGTCAATCTTCTTCCCTCCGCCAGGCAGCTTGATCGAGAACGTCGCCCCTTCTTTCAGCGAGAGGTCCACTTTGGGCCCAGCGGGTAAGTGCGGTGATGGGCCTGTCGAGGCGGAGGAGTCATCGGTGTTCTCGGATGGGCCTGCCTTGGCTGCCCGCGTTCTTCGGACCCACTCCGAGAGGGCTACCTGAAAGTCAAAGCTCTCTGATCTGTCCAGGAACTACGCAGACATATGTGGGAAGGGCATGTTGAGTGAGATTTGTCTGAATGTATCAGGAGGAGGAAAGAGGGAGAAGTAACTTACACCCATGCCGATGTATGCTTTTCTCTTCTTGCCTGCATTGTTGGGATCGTCAGACTCGACCCTTAGCACAAAGTATCGAGATGAGTCCAAGACGCTGTAGGAGAGAGCGGTGAACGGAGTGGAAAGGATGGGAGGATTCTCAGCTTGATGTTCCTGCAACGCTGAGGGAAACCGGATCGAGCTCACGGCTCCACGGCGGTGCCGCTGAGGTCATAAGGGGCCACCGCGAAGATTTCTCCTGTGCAAGACACAGACAGCGTGAGCATAGTGGGTAGCACGCAGAGCATAGAGCTTGCTAACCTGAGTCCTTGTCCTCTAATCTGATGGCGCAGCCTTCCCCCTTTGCAATAATGCGCAACCGACCTTTCCAGAGGAATGCCTGTGAAGTGCGGAACCAGCCAGAATGAAGACCATCAGCATCTCACGCCCCTCATGTGCACATGCAGAGCCTTGTCTGGATGCTCACCTCCATGTCACCCCATTCTGCGGCTCGGTAGCCCGCTACGAGCAAAGAGGAATGAGATGTGGAGTGAGTGACCATGGAGCAGTCGCCAGCTGGGGCTTGGCTTACCTGTGGATGATCGGGGAGGGACCCGATATACGTAGCACTCGCGCGCGACAAAAAGGACTTGCTCAACAGCGTCGTCGTCCATATTGCAAAAGGAAAGAAAAGAAGGCCAGCCGAGAAGGATTGAGGAAGTGTGAAGGTTGCTGGAGGTGTGAGATGGTCAGGGTGCAAGTCAGTAGCGCCAAGTGTTGATCTGTGCTCCAGCTTTTGGGAAGCCTCGCCACGTGGTCGAGCTGAGGCAATATGATGCCTCAACTCGCCTCCCCTCCATCGCTGCATGCAAGGATCAGCAGCAGTGCTGAACGACGTGCAAAGGGTGCTTTACATGGACGCGAAGGGATGCGCTTCAGGGCGGAGGTCACTGATGTGAACACACTGAGCAAGATCACGCGTGAGATCTACTCCTGCTGACAATGTGAGGCCCCGTCGTGTTCTCATCTTGGTTTCCTCCCTCTTTGGTGTGTAATCAGAATCGGTGAACAAGGTCAGCAATCGCTGCATCCTCTCTCTGGGTACGGAGGAATTCCACTTCATCTGCGTTGGAGATCCAGAAGGGCTTCAGATATGGGCGTGAGTCGCATGGTGCCTCGATGATGCCGGAGAGAACACCTGCTCAATTGGCTCCTTTTTGTCGCATGATCTCCTAGGACACTGCATACGGTCCGTACAGCCAGGCACACCAACCATACCTGTTCGACGATGCAGCTGAACATTGCTGATGCTTTTGGTGGCTCCACAGGACCAGTTCTTTGCAGAGTTCAGGATTGAGTCGAACAACAAGAACAAAATCTACATCGAGGTCGCCACCGAGACTCTGCTCAAGGCGTTCCGGTCCGGGCTGAATGCGGTGCAGGTGACGATGCGGCTTGCCAAACGGAATCAGATCCCAATGCTGAGCCTTCACATCACCAATGCGGTGAGTTCTTTGCCTCTGCCGCAGTACCTTCCTCTCCGGGTGAGCAGGTCAAGCGGAGCTAATTCTTTTCCCTTTTGGTGCAGAGTCATACGGGCGGACGACTTGTAGTCGTCCAAGATGTGCTCATCCGCATTCTGAAACCAGCGGAGATGGAGCGCATCAAGGAGCCTCTCTGCCCGGCGCCTGATGTGCGTAGCAGGCTTTCCCTCAACCTTCTAAGCGCTGGATCACTGACCATCTATCCCAACTTCAAACAGGTCCACATCACCTTACCTCCTCTTCTCAAGCTTCGCACGGTCTGTGAGCGGATGCGCACACAATCCGACGTAGCGACAATCTCTGCGAATCGAGAGGGCAAGTTCAAGGTCGAGGTCTTTACGGACGAGCTCAAGCTCGAGACGTGCTGGCGGAACCTGCAGCATCCCAACATGGACGGTGAGAACTCCTCGCACGCGCCGAACCAGCCAGCCCCTTGACCCCCGAAGCTGGGGGCCAGCTTTATTGTGCAGAACTGACGCGTTTGCCGAGTGTCCGCAGTGGAAGCGAATGAGCTCGAGGCGCCGGAAGAAGAATTTCGAGGGGTGCCTCTGGAGCTCAAGTCGTTTCTCCGATTCCTGGCCTCGTACGTGGTGGAGACGACCACGATTGCTTCCATCTGCCAGAATCACTGCGCCATCTTTTACGTGTACATTGGCGACACCAAGCATGGGAAGGGGGTCATGTCGGTGAGTCTGGCCCTTCGTACCTGGGTTCGAGCAGGCTTGCCCTCTAGGAGATGCTTCTTGCTGAAGTGCTACCTTTCACGCTTTCAAAGTTCTTCCTTCCTGGTGTCGAGGTAGATTCGTGATCCACCTGTTCTCGGATTTGCGCCGATCTCGCATGCTCTGCATCCTGCTACCACCATGCTTGTCATGTGCACCTTACTGTAGCAATCTTCAGCGCGCGCAAGCCAGAGTGTCTTTCATCAGCTTGTGTCTATTGGTCTGGCCTTGGAGAACGATGGATGGGCGGCAGAGAAGTCAGCAGAGGCTGTTTGAGGTCTACTTCGATCCCAGTCTATGCTGTCGAGACTGTCTGCCCAAGCTGTTGCGACCTGTCCGCACTGAGCACAGACTCCGAGCAAGGCGGTCGCGAGAGGTGCAAATGTGGGAGCAGGGGGTGTGGATAAATGGGCCGAGATGAATCTGGAATGATATGGAAGAGGTCAGTGACGTCCGTTTTTTCCCCTTCGTGTCCCTCGACAGCACACGTACGAGTACGAGGCGGTGGCCCGTTGGGAGAGATGGCGCAGAAGGGCGATCAGGTCTTGGACCGACTTGCGGAGTTCGGTGGGCTTGGAGGATTGCCAGAGGGCGTGTCCCATGGGTGCAGATCGAAGGGAGATTGTCGTTGTCGCGGCTGTCGATCCAGACGCCTGCGTGCTTTCAGGTGTGGCAGCAGCAGTGATGACGGCGGAAGCCCGAGTCTGTACCTTGCCAAAGACTCCGCCTGTGGTCGGGAGTGGGTGTGCTGTCTGGTAGGATCGTCTCCTTCTGTGGTGGCTGGGTGTGCGGTGAGCGTGTGCAAAGATTCGCTTTGCGCATTTGTCTATGGCTCGGACGGTCTGGACCCACTTGGTGGCCCTGAACTGGGCGTTTGCCTTGTAGAGGAGCTGAGCGAGGAGATGGAGCTCGTGGAGAAGCTGGCGGGGATATTTGGAGTGGACGAGGGCTGCGGGCAGGGAGATGGGCTTGTCCTTTGCTTGTGCAGACATTGGATTCTATGTACGAGTAGAAGGAGAAGCCTGCTGGAGGAATGAATGAGATGAGCCCGATTGATGGGATGGATGATGGGAGTAGACGCCACAAAGGCCAGCCAGAATCTGGCGCAAACTCAGCCAGTACTAGTCAGTCAGGAAGCCAGTCAGCAAGGCAAAGCGACCCACAGCTACTCGTACAGCCCCTGGCGTAATCCTGTACGAAGGAAAAAGGGCACCCAAGGCGTTGATGACCAGAGGATGGAGAGTGGGAAGGAAGGGGGGGGCTTTGTTAGACAGGCAAAATCGCCGTCAATCTGGCTGCCAATTAGAGCTCAGTTGTCATGGTGTGTGAGATTTGAGTGAGAGAGAAGCACCGCAGCTTGCTTTGTTCTCAGCACTCTCGCACTCATCATTGCTGGCTGACACTGACTGGGTTGAGAGAGGGGAGGAGATATCGAACCACCTCGACCTCGACCTCGACTTCGACCTGGACGACCTCCATCTTCCTCTTTGACAAGGGCAAGCGAGAGCGAGAGTGAGAGGCTTCTTCTGAAGATGCTGCCTCCGCCTCCTCCAGCCAAGGACGACCGGCCAGGCTTCCCACGCTCCTTCTCCAACAACAACATCCCTGCTCCTGCCCGAAGATCAACCAGGGACTATGGAAACCACACCGTCGCCGTCCATGTCACCACCGAGGACGGCACCGACCTCGGCCTCCACCACAGCCACCCTCACCACATCGACGACGACCTCGACGAAGACGGCGATGACGACGAAGAAGCAGACTACCAGCGCATCCTCGCATCTCCGTTCTCCAACAAGAACAACCGCAAGACCATGATGACCTTCCGCACAGAGGCAACAGACATCCGTCTCGAGCGAGAAAAGGACGAATTCCTCGAGTGGAAGCGGCTCGAAGAAAAACGCAGTGAGGCCGTTGAACGCGCTCGCTCCAGACAGCAGGAACGAGAACGTATCCGCCAAGACGAACGCAAGCGGGACGAGCTCATGCGCAAACTCATGGCCGAACAGGAACAGGACGACGACATCCTCCACTCTGGCTCGTCCCCCTCACCCACCGACTACAACCGCTCCATCAGCAGGACGGCCGTCATCAGCAGGGCAGGAAAATCCATCGGGCCAGATCGAGTCATCCCGCCTCCTTTACCACCTCCACCTCCCACCCCCTTGCCCCAGCTGCCCTTGCCTCCTGTCGCCAAGTCCCTCGTCAATCCACAAAAGCTCAAAGCAACCGGCTGGGTCGTCGAGGGCGATCCAGCCCACACAACCACTACAGGGACCTCGATCAACGGCAACAGCAGCATAAAGAACCACAGCAGCAGCCATCAGCATTATCCTCCTGTAGCAGCAGCACCCCCAGCCTCGTTTGCACATGGCGTAGCCGCCTCCTCACTCGGGCATCAGAGCTCCAGCAGCTTCACACACATCAATCCACCCTCCTCTTTCGCTCACGGTGCTGCTGGGGGACCTGCAAGCAGCAGTAGCCATTCCCACAACCGACGAGTTGCCCAGCCTCGTCGGTCTCACACTCACTCAGAGTCCAACACGTCAGGCGGTCCTCTGCCCCCACTTCCTCCCTCTTCTCCGACCCCGTCGACTTCCCGGCTCTCCCAGTCACAACGCAGACCAAGCTCTTCCAGCGAGCTCTCCCCTCCACCCTCATCGACTGCTGTCAACAACATACCAAAATCATCGTCGTCCACCTCTCTTGCCCGCCCAGCCTCATCTGATCGCTCGCGGTCCCCGGGCTCGGCTTCCCCGACTCCTCCCCCACCAGGACCTCCCCCGCCGGCTCCATTGCCAGATCGAATTCGCACAGTCTCTTCAGCCTCGTCTCAAAGGCAACATCGTGATCAGACACAACCCCAGTCTCCCGTCTCACCCTCATCGCCGCGCAAGTCCCAGCAGCTAGGTTCCACATTGAAGAGAGAGCAAGCAGCGCGCGCAACTTCTCCTGCGCGTCAGCAAAGTCAGTCCAAATCGCATCGATCAGAAACACCGCCTCGAGAAGAAAACAAGAAGGAGTACGAGGCGTCCTTGTCCTCGTCGGCATCGTCCATCCGACTCAGTCGAATCGGATCCAGTTCGACAACACCATTCCCAAAGCTCCTGGCAGAATCCCTCTATTTCCCGCCAATCCCTACTTCATCCTCATCCCAATCCTCATCCCAAACTCCACCGACCAAAGCGAAACAAGAGACTACGTCCAACTCGTCCACTGAATTTCTCAACCTGCATGCACCGCTCCCCCATCAAACGTCCAAACGCATCTCGGCCAACTCGACCAACACGACCCTGACCACCTCCCTTCCGCCCACCCCCACCACGCCCACCACGCCCGTATCCGTGCCATACACCAAGGATCTCCACACCTCGGCGCTCCCGCCCTTGCCAGAGGAAGAAGTCCAGCTCAAAGCAAAAGCCCAACGGGCGCGCGACCAGCAACGCCTCCTCGACGAGCGTGTCCGCGCTTCGGAGCGCAAGACACAGGAGCGCGCCGAGAAGGACGCGATTGCGCGCGCGAAATGGGCAAAGGAGCAAGCGACGCGCGACCGGCTCGATGCGTGGGAGCGGTCCGTGCTCGAGTCGGCGGAGCGCAAGAGGCGGGAGCAGGTTGAGAAATTGCGCGAGGAGGAGAGTCGGCGCGTTGAGGAGGCACGGCGCGAGTCAGAGTTGCAGGCAGAGGAAGAACGGGCGGCGCTTGCAGAGGCGGACCGGAGGAGAGAGTTGGCAAAGGAGCGCGAGGCGAGGATCAAGCGCGAGTATGAGCTTCGGGTTGCGGGCGACGAGGCTGCGCTGGCGAGGGCGGCGGAGCGGGAGGAGGCGCGCTTGAAGTTGAAGATGAGGCTTGAAGAGCTCGAGTTGGGAAAGAGCATGGTTCTCAATGTGAGTGTGATATGGCTGACTACATGCGGGCAGACGAGCGCGTCCAGAGGCCCTTTTCGTGTATGAGAGGGACTCGGTGGGTCACTGACACTCTGGCTCTCCCTTTTAACTGATTGCAGGGAAGCATTACTGTCCAACTCGGCGATTCTTTGGTACGTTCCATCACTGCTGTGGGACGACAAATGCTGCGCGTGACAATCGAGCTCATCATACGTGGTGTTCCTGGTTTTCTGCTGCATAGATCTGGAGAAGGAGATGGTTCGAGCTTCGGGGTAACTCTATGCTCCTCTTCAAGTCTGAACGTGTAAGTGTCCGCTAAAATTCTCGCAGTCATGCGACGATCCTCGAGGCTTCTGGTCAATGGTTGTGCTCATTTCTCAATTCTGCCATCTCCTTACTTCAGGAAAAGGCAGAGGTTCTCGAACGAATCGACTTACGCGGCACGATCCAGGACATCTCGGACGCCTACGAGGAATGCCAGATGGTGAACAGCTTCAAGGTGACCTTTGTCGAGGGCGCGCCGTTGGCTTCCATCACAGCATACACGGACACGCCAGAGGACAAGGATGTGCTTCGATCGGGTATCGAGGTCGTCTCCTCCATCGAGCTCTGAGCAGGAACTCTTCTTCGGTTCTTCTCCTTCCCGAAGGAGGTGTTCACAGATTCTGCTCCCACCCGGACCCGGCTTCTCTCGCGTGTATTCTTTCAGCTTCTCCTGCAGCGACCTTCGACAAGACTCCCACTCCGGACATTTTTTCTTCGCGTCCTTTACCATCTGCGGTCGGACGCGCACTCGCCACTCGGGAGCAGCTAGCCTGTTCTCCCTCACGTACTCTGCGGACCTGAATTCGGACAGTATCTCTCATTCGTGGTTGCCTATTTTCCTGCAGCTGGTCCCATTCGTGTTTCATTTCACCTTCGCTTTCATCTCGCCATCAAATATCCCCATCTTTTCCTGCCTAGTGTCCACTTCCGCGCGACCCCTCCTTTTGTTTTTCCCTGATTGTCCATCGCTCGTGTCACCTGCAAAATCGCATCTTTACATCCTAACAGCGTGTCAAAGCGGCCGCGGTCGACTTCCTGTGCTGTGCCTGCCTGGACAAGAGACGGCAGATTACCCGGACGGACGCGTGGAGCAAACGACATTTTGGATTGTTGTTACAGTATGGGGAGATATGCGAGAGACAGGAAGGCGAAGCTGAGTAGAGTAGTATCAGGAGCCTTTACGACTTTCTTGTGAGAGATGCTGAGGATGAGGAAAGCGAAGTAGGCAAAAAGGGCAAGGCTAAGTCGGATGAGGGTTCATCGCACAATGCCCTCCTCGGAGGATCGAGCAGGCGTAATGTATAAAAGCGTCAAGAAGATGGCAAGGCCGCTGAGAAATCCCCGGCTCAAGCGACCTCCTTCGTCGCCATCTCTGGCGCGTCCTGATTCGCCGTGGATCCACTATGTCCACTGCTGCTGCTCCCCACCGCCGGCCCTTGCTCAGCATCCACGGTGCTAGCCTGCATCCCTCCTGCCCGGTTTCGCTTCTCCTTCTCCACCTTTTCACGCTCAGCCTCGACGAGGGTGCCGGCGACCATGCTGGCCTTGTCCTCGTCCTTCTCCAGGGCGTGCTTGAAGCCTTCGCGAGAGCTGAAGCCGGCGGGCACCCAGGAAACAGAGTTCCACGGCTTGCATGCGGGGTCGTTGTACATGTCATTCAACTGTGAAGCAAGGCAAGCAAGGGAGGTCAGCATTGCAGGCAAGACCTCCAGAAAGGCCAGAGATTGGGACATTGACACCTACAGCTTCGAGAGTGAGGTTGGAGGTTTCGTAGACGAAGAAGTAGGCGATGAGCGCGTTGGCGACGTTGCAACCTGCAAAGACGAATCCATAGTTGAAGCCAATGTTGCGGGTAATGGGAGTCGTGAACTGCATTATAGATACGCGGTCAGTAAATATGCACCAGGGCAAGGAAGGGGGAGGACACTGTCTTGGGATCAGAAGTACGCACGAAAGCAAGGAGGAAGTTCCAGATCCAGTTGGAGGCCGTGGCGAGAGCGGCTTGCTTGGCGCGAGTGCGTGCAGGGAACGATTCACCAACGAACAGCCAGATACCCGGAGCCCACGTGGACGCGTAACCCAGAATGAAGAGGCAGGCAGTCACGATGAGGCCAATTCCCGTCCCTCGGGCCTGAGTGTCGAGTTTGGAGCCGATTCCAGCAAAAATGAAGAGGAAAACGGCCATCCAGATCGCGCCGAAGATCAGAGGACGTCTGCGACCATACCTTTCGAGTAGATATAGCCCAATGAAGGTGCAGAAGACGTTTACGGCACCAAGGATGATCTGGGTGACAAACGGGTCGGACACTCCCAGACTGCTGAATATAGAAGCGCCGTAATAGAAGAAGTCTGGGCGGTGCGAGAGGAAGGACTCATTTCAGCACTGTGGAACGTGTGTGAGTGAGCGTCGCTCCCAGAAGAGGCTCACAGTTCGCTCCGGTAAGCTGTTGGCCTGCCTGAAGAGTAATGCCGAGCAGAGTGCGGTAGAGGACCTTGCCGCCGGGCTTGAAGCACGCTGCCCAAGTGGCCTTGTCTCGTTGCTGCTCCACTTGAATGGCGCGGATGATTCCTTGCTGTTCCTCCTTGACCAGCGCTTCGGCTTGTTCCGCTTTCAAAGCAGCCTCATCCCCGTTCTGTCCCGCCAAGTCGGCCTCATGCCGTTTGCCAGACGCGCCCCTGACAACGGCGATGGAGTGTGCGGCTTGGTCAAGTCGGCCATTCTGAACGAGCCAACGCGGTGATTCTGGGCAGGCCTGGATGCCCAACCCGAGCACGGATGCGAAGAGGATGCCGAGTGCGATGGGAACGCGCCATTGCGCTGATGAACCGTAGTGACGGGTGCCCAAATTGATGAGGTAGGCTGTAAAAGATACCAATCAGTCAGATAACGCTGAAGAGCAGATGTTGACAAGAAAGTAAAGCCCTCACCGATCAGAATGCCGAGCGTGATGAAGAGCTGATAGGTGGCCACGAGAGCGCCGCGTATTTCCTTGGGCACAGTCTCAGACTGATACAGGGGCACCGCGGCGGAGAGGGCGCCGACTCCGATACCGGTGATGCCTCTTCCTATAGCGACCTGATACCAGGCGTGGAAGGCGGTGACCTGGATGAGGACACCGGCAGTGAAGATGAGACACTCGATGCTCATTGCTTTGCGCCTGCCGAACTTGTCTGCGAGGGGTGCACCGACCAGGACGCCGATCAAGGTCCCGATACTGAGGGAGGAAACGATGAGGCCCTCGAGCCAGGAGTTGAACAAGGGGGTAATACCATCGACGTCCACTTCTGTTGCGAAACGCGCCTTGAAGTCTGTCATGAGGAGGACTCCACTGATCTGTCCCGTGTCCTCCCCTAGAGTTGCAAGGAAAGATTGATGTGAGAACAGGTCAGCAGCTTGGCTTTGACGCTGGCGGAGAAGATGCAGCGGCAGAGAGGAGCGTGATGATGCCACATACCGAAGAGGAAGCCGCCCATGGAGGCGAGACAGGCAATGACGATGGAGATGGGCCCGATGGGCGAGCCGCGCACGGTGATGGCCATTGGTAGTGATTCACCCGCTTGCAACGCTTGGAAGAACGGAGGAAAAAGTTCAGCGGGAGGCCAGGAAGCAGCAGGATGCGAAGGTGGGCAGAGTGATGGCGAGGAAGAGACAAGGCAAGGGTCTCTTATATGTGTCCACTCGAGTTCGGTCGGAAATCGGACCAACTGTTCCCCCAACTTGAGGACGGCGACAAGGTGAGAACGGCTTGTTTGGGCTGGGCGTCACAAAAGAAGGCTGGCTGGCCACTTCGGCTCTCTCTCTCTGTGTGGGGGTGAGGAGACTTGTTCCTGAATCAGAATGAGGAGAAGATGAAGAGGGAGATAAGGATGAGAGGAGGATGCTCTTTGATGAAGGACGTCATAGGGGGTCTCTCCCCTCCCGCTCTCATTTCTTACACTCGTCCTCCACGCCTCTCTCTCTCTTTTCACTTCTCAGCTTGCGTGGCGGTGACTTTGACCGCCCACCGGCCTAACAGCGGCCTTGACAGCCCGGAGCCCCATCGTCCCTTCTGCTGCCTTTGCTCTTTGATCTCCCAACAGCAGAGAGTCGGACGGCTCAACCGAAATCGTCGTCTCCATTGCTCTGCATGCTGACATCATTTGCGTCTCAAAGTGAGGGAAGGGAGACTAAATTCGGGCCTAGCCAGCCCGCTGCAGATCATTCACTCATTTTCCGATCTGCTCACTCGGCCGAGTGATTTCTGAACCTCCGGTTCAGATCTTGGGTCGTTGTCGTGAAGATGAATCTGTTCCGTCGGACGCATCGATGTCCCGAACCTGCGGGTCGTTCCGGGATCTCACTCATCACACGGAAGCTTGCACCAAGTCCACCTCAGCTTAGATCCCACCGCTCATGGTCATGTTGTATGGAGACAAGGGAAACAGATGGATTGCATAAGTTGTTACGTGATCAGTGTGAAGGGCCTTTGATGCGCTTCTCCGGGCGATCGTATCCTGCGAAGTAGTCCACCGTCCTCTTTGCTGGAAGGGGGGAGGTGAGTGACGGCGCTGGCACCTTGCCATGCGCGACGAGGGTGTCCAGTACCAGAGTAAATTCAAGAGTCTTCTTCGCCGTGGAGGCGTATGCGCGAACAAAGAACCCCACTTGCCAGCATGCGTTGCTGGTGACATCGTGCACCGCATGCCAATCAATCTTCCACTGGTCGTGGTCCCGTGTGTCTAGGATGACCACATCGGGCACATTGTTGTATCGGTACCCCTAATCCTCGCCAACGAGGCGCAGTAAGTCGTGATCTGTCGTTACATCTGACTCGCGCCCGGGCTTTCGATACAAAAGAAAAACAAGGAACTTGTCACACTCTAAGTCTTCACACCTCATCACCCCATCACCACATGGCAGATTAACTCACATCGGCAGGCTCGCCCGCTTTCACAAATAGTGACCGCTCTAGGCGGGGCCACATCACCCCGCCTCCGAGCTTGGGCTCCACCCAGGCCATTTTGCAGCCAGGGCGGATGCCTTTAGCACCTGTAGGAATAGGAAAGGTGTTGTAAACTAAGAGGAGGAGTTAGAGGAGTAAGGGTAGATTCGCACCTATGATAGATGACATAGGCGAGGTAGAAGATGAGGAGGACCAAAGTGAAGATGAGGTCAAGGGGTAAGAAGTCAAGGACGAGGTTGACGAGGTCAAGGATGAGGATGAGGATGAGGATGAGGATGTCGGGTGGCGGTATCGAGTAGGGCAGGATCGGGCGGGCGACCGAGGCAGAGG
>LAXH01000060.1:0-33122 GCA_001006505.1 Tilletia horrida
GTGGCCACCAATGGACTTGTCGCCGAGCAGGTCACCGTAGATGACACCGGAGGCACCCTTGGGGCCGGCACCACCGGAGAGGACAAGCAGGTCACCGATGGCAACGTGGCCGTCAGCACCCTTGGGGCCAACCTCACCGGCGATCTCGATGGGACCGATGTCGATGGTACCGGAAGAAGAGCCGGGTCCGCTCTTGCCGGAGGGCTGCTTGACAAGGTCGGCAGCAGCAGGGGCAGCGGCAGCTCCGATAAGAAGGGCGACGGTGGAGTACTTCATGACGACTCGGTGAAAAGAGGGACGGACTTGAGAAGAGGGGAGAGGTTGGGTGGGGAAAGTGTGAGGAAATGTCAAAGACTGTGTTTGATTTTAAGGAGTGTGGATTCGCTAGCCGACTAGGCTTGCGTGTGACGATCGCGAGTGAGAAGGGGGAGGGATGGTGTGGTGGTGGGAAGGGGGGAAGGAGGCTTGCGTTGGTTCGAACCAGGGGGGAGGGAAAAAGGTCTGCACACTCTCCCCTGCCCTGAAGCGAGGCACCCAGATCAGCAGATGATTCTCGACTTCGAAGACGGAGCCAGCATTCTGACCTATAATGGCGGAAGAAATCATTTAGTCTGCGCTAAATGACACTGATTAGCTCGTGAGCATACAAAGGAGTCAAGATGTCAGTTCATCCCTAGATGCTGTGCCTGTGGCTTCGTGTACATATTGCCTGGCTAGTCCGCAGCAGATCGTCCTCGGACTGGTCTGCACGTCACTCGATGGAAGCAATCTGTGGGCCAGGTTCGGGCATAGCGCTTCCTTTTTCGTAAGCCACATAGAAAGCATCGCGAAGAGATTGTGACAATTCTGCGTGAATGGTGCGCTTCGCTCAGAATCCCCCAGCACACCTTGACATTGCGGGCCCGAGAATCCCTCCTATGGCCTCAGGCTACGGCTCTGCTCAGAGTTTGGCAAGGCTCAGGAGGCCACGCGAGACAGTTCCGGGGACTCCCAGTTTGCAGTTCTGGACTGTCTTGCTTTGTCGTGGGTGGCACATGCGAAGTTCCAAAGATGTGGAGGAAGCAGGAGGCTACATAGGCACTAGGAAGATCTTTCGCTGATCATTTTGTAGACCCGACGGAAGTTTTAGCGCTTCTGGATCTGGGAGTTTGTAATCGAGGTCCCACTCACCTGTGGCTTAGATGAAACGTCTTAGCTCCATCATCCTTCGAGCTGAGGATGCCCGCTCGCGTGCTTGGAGGCCCATGAGGTGGATTCCACAGCATTCTCAACACCGATGGCGTGAACAAGATAGCCACTGCGCTGTGCCTGACCTCAACCAAGACAGAGGACTACACAGAGCATGTATTCAGACCTTGGGCCAGGAAGCCAATGCACACGCACGCGTGCATGTGTGTGTCGAACATTCTGTCCTCGGTCCTGGATAACATGACGCCGCAGGGAAGCCCGGGGCCGCCTCAAGTCCGCCGGACGCGGCGGCGCAAAGAAGGGGGCGGACCACCGCGTCGTTCGAAAATTTGCATCCATGCTGCGGCACAATGCCAAGACACATGCGCGCTACATACTTTCGCAGCCAAGCAACCACGGCAAGTGAGGATCTGACGAAAGCATGCAGCAGCCTCTGATATGGAAGGGAGAGAAGCATGAGTTTGTACCGGCGATCCTCGTGAGGTTGTGTCGCGATGCCCGAAGTCTGAAACAGAGTTGGCAGCATCAAGCGCGGACAATAAGAAAATCAATGAAGTCGTCCTTAGTGAGAGTTGAGCATGATCGTAGAACTCTTAAACACGGAGAGCGACACGGTCAAATGTCGACAAGGATAACCTGAGCACATGGCAATTGGTTCTATAAGGGAGCTGTGCAACTTTGGAGAAGGAGGTTGTGCTCGTGCCTTCATTCGCAGCCCAGCGTGCCGTTTGTTGTCATCTCAGTCGTCGCGGAAGGGGGAGCTTGCGTATGGGAGGAAGTTTCGGCCATACTGTTCTGGTGAGTGAGGTGCGATGAGATCATCCATAGTCGGTCTTCCCTGTGACCACAGCGACTGAGGGTTATGAATGATCGGGGTCGCCGGAACGGGAGATGCCTCCGAAGTACTCGTAGAGGCGCCTGCAGATTCAGCAAGTGAATCACCGTAGTAAGACTTGTCGTCTGGCACCAAAGGTCTCGCAGTTGGGGATTCGCGTTTGTCGAAACTTCCCGAGGCCATTTGAGCAGAAAAGCTGTCGCGTTCTGGTGTCTTTTGAGGATGGTCAAGAGGTCAGCGCTGAGCTCTCGACAACGACGTCTATCATTTCCTTCCTCACGTGGAACACCAGCGGCTCCACCGGTGGGGCGGGGTGCTTTTTCCAGAAAGCTTGCTGATCGAAATCTTCCTTGATGGGGCTCGTGGATCCTTGGGTATTTGAATGTTGGCCGAGGAAGAGAATCTGTGGGTCTCCAATGTCGAGCGTGTCCCAGCCAGGGCTGCCGACTGTATCTTGCCTCGGTAATAACCAGCTGCCCAGCTGTGGAGGAGAGACGAGTTCGTGCTGGAGCGGTTCAAGCGCGAAGAATGCGCGATTACTGTGCGAGCTTGTCGTTGACTGTTGCATGAAGTCCTGTGGAGACGGCGTCTCTGACTTATTTGAAGTTAGTGAAGCCCTCAACCACGATGGTGGGCTCTGCTACAATACAGGTCAGTATCGGATGCAGATCGCCAAGGGAATCAGGTAGGGCCACCGTACCTCCTGAATGCTCTCAGTGTCCAAGTCGGAGCTGCGGCTTCCGTGATAATTCCAGGCGAGGCGGCTCTCCACTGGTCCTCGCTGTACGCCGCGAGCCCTGCGCTGGGACCGACCAGTCGAATTGACAACCTCCAAGGCAGACTCGAGCACAGCAGGATCTACTGCACGGTTTCGATCCGGCGTGAGGGTCAGCCTCCCGGAAGAAGCGTTGTATGCTGGCCTCTTCCTGTCGTTAGCTAGGGAGCTGAAAAGGGGAGGTTCATTTTCTGAGTGCATTCAACGGGGAGAGCGTCAGATCAGATGGTACAGCGAGAGCGGCTTCTCAGCTCCGAACAAGGCCACGTAAATGCTCAGCAAGTCACCTTCTCGACCAGCATCGGTCAGTTCTGACGCTGTCCCGTGGTAACTATCGGGCATTGTTTCGTCGGTGCTGTGGAAGTTTGTATGTAGACTCAGAAAGGTCAGTCGTCTCCTCCGTTCTGGCTCAGAGCTAGGGACATGTTGTTGTCGCACAAGACAGGAGCTGGTATAGCTCGTGTACCCTTGTAGGCATCATTGTCCAGCATGCTGTCATCGTGTGTGAGGTGGGAAATGTGTGAGTTGTCGCCGACACAAGTCATGGTGGACGACAGGTGTTGATTTGCTTCCCACGAACACATGCGCATACTGTATACTCCTCCGAGAAACGTCCAGCACCCATCAACCACATTCAGTTGGAGATTCCTTTCAAAGCGCAACAGTACAGGACACACAGCAGTCAAGAGCAGAGAAACGCCATGGAGTTTGACGTGCCAGGACCCCAGGAATTTGCTGATGTGAGCATACAAAGACACGACAGACGCTTCTGCTCAAGTCCCAGCATGAATTAATCCACTGGGGCTCTCTGTGGATACGACACTATTCACACAGGTCATGCAAGCAGAGCAGTGAGCAACCCTGACCATGAAACATCAGAGAATGAGCAGGACTGATCCCTATAGGAACCAGGCTGGTAGACCTGCAGAAGCTACGTGATCTATCGAGGAGAGGAGTGCCATTCGAGGTTCGAGGGGTGAGGGCCAAACTTTCTGTGTCGTGGTCTTGCTACATCAACTTATGCATCCTCTCTGTCTCAGGATGTCTGGATGTATCTACTCGGCGTACTTGCAGCTGATACCAGCAACGAGGAGAGCCTGATCCGCGAGCGGCTGGCCGAGTACGACTCGCTGAACAAGAGTAATCAGAAATTGGAGCAGACCATCCGCCACGAGTGCTCAAGATATTACCAGCGTCGGCTCATCGCCAAGATGAAGCCAGGCAAGCCAAAAAGACCTGCCGTTCGCACGAGTGAGCATAGCCTCCGGCACTCTTGACTTGAGGGTGGGCAATTCTAAAATGTCGAATCTGTTGCGTCTACAGCGGAACAACCTGATCGTGAACAAGCCGCTGCTGCCGAGTTAAAACGGTTCACAGACAAGACGGAGAGCATCATCTGCGCCTACCTCAATTCACGGAACTCAACAACATCACATCGCAGCAGGAGCATTGCAACGGGCTCAGTATCGACTGGAAAGATTGGCACATCTCAATTTGCAAGTGGGCCGGACACCATTTCCAACCCAGATCAACCGAGAACCGTCAGCCGCATGGGCTCACAACTGAGCGAACACAATCTTGACACTGCGACCGACCGATATCACCCGGCATCGTCCAATTCTTCTGATAATCCCGCGCCATCAGGAAGAGAGTCTACCAGGGGACTAGCTGACCTGGTCGACTCTGGACCTGCTTCAGCCTCGATACCGGACAGCTACACTGAAAGAGGTGTCGAGCCAAAAGTGAGCCTTAGTATGTCGACTGTCGTGCACTAAAGACTGAGGGACAAGTCACACATTTTGCGCCTGGACCTTTCCGACTGCAGTCTTCTGACAAAGATCTTGAAGGCAGCGAAAGTGGTTCGATCGCCGGGACAATGTCAGATGCGAGCACGGAGCCGATGCGAGAGGGGATCTCGAAAGCATCAATGTCGATGGCCACCTCGAACTCGCACACCGTTACACTATCAGACCTGCGACCTGATTTTCACCCAGCCCTTGTCAGCCTCTGTGCACCTTTCGTAGAATGCATACGGAACGAGACGGGCATGTACTTTTCCTTTGCAAGATTGATGCAAATGCTAGGTGAGTCGGACCGAGGTTGCGTCAGATGATCGCATCCAAAGAGTTGACTCTCTAAAATTCTGAGAGTAGAGGACTACAACAAGATGAACCCATTGTGGGAGCGAGTGTCGACGTTCCTCACCCTCTTGCGACTGACCCTGCCGGAGCTGCACGCCTACTTTGAGGAAGAGGAGGTCGACATTGTGGGCGTCGCCACCCGATGGCTTCAAAATCTGCTGTCGGCAGAGATGCGCATTGACGATGTCATGCGGCTCTGGGGTGAGTGTGAAATGAAGCTTCCCAATCTGCACATGCCGGAGCTGACCTGAAACAATTTCTGGCTCAAACGGCAGACGTATACTTTTCGCAGGCGCAACCCCTGGACTTGCATCTCTACGTCTGCATCGCCATCTTGATGGTGCTCAAAGACCAATTAGAGGAATTGGATCACTCGGAATGCAAAAGCATGTTGAACGCCTTGCCGGACCTTGACGTGGAAATGGTGAGTTGCTCCAAGCAGGATAAGGTCAAACACATTTTCTTGACCCAATGCTCTTCACAGGTCGTAAACGAGGCTATCAACATTCGGCTGAGCCAGCAACAGTCTATGGAGGATGATGACGAAGATGATGAAGAGGCAGATCAGGAAGACGGAGGAAGCGACCCGTAATGACAATCCTACTGCATTCAATCCATAACGTCTGGCAAGGCAAGCAAGTACAATAATAGGCGGTCACTTGCATACGGCAGCATCACATTAAAGCAAACCTGCTTGTAGACTAAAGCGGAAGTTTGAAGTCTGGGTGTCGATCTCCGAGATACTTTCGTATCCTGGCCTCGCTCCAACCTTTTGCGCGGAGCTCTTGGACGGGTCCATCTCTCTTACCCTGAGCGCGCGCTCGACGCTCGTAGAGAACGGACGCCTCACAAGCCAGCGTAGAAAGCACAGCAACGATCTACAAATTAAGTGAAATTAGGGTGAGCTTGTGTCCAGTCCGATCGAGGTGTGAAGCTGAGTAACGCACCTGAAGGATGAGCATGATCAGGAAGCTCTTTCTGTACCTCGGACCATCTTGGAAGAGCCAGGTGGAAGTGACTCCACCGGAGTTGGTAAAGACGATGTAAAATCCGATCGCGGTGGCCCTCTTCTCGTTCCCGGTGACCAAGGTCGAGATCCAAGTCAATTGACTTGGTGGAGCTGACGTCAAGTTGATGGACGTTAGAGAAAAGGAAAATCGTGGCATTGTGCCGAATGCTGTTGAACTCACCTGAATATACTCCAATACTCAAGATAATGATGGCTGCGTATTGAACATACGGATCGGAGCTGGCATAGGCCATCGCGAATCCGATGATTGCGATGATGGACGAGAACAGAATGGGACCCGCTCTCCATCGATACCGATCGGAAAGGAAGGCGAGGATGACGCTGACAATGAAAGCAGCTCCGGCAGGAGGACAGGAGAGCAACTGGGATTGGACCGTGGTGAATTTGTCGAGACTTCGAACTTGGGAAGCCAGAGTGGAGAAGCGCCTCAGTGAAAGAACAAATGGAAGGAACCTCACAGCTCATCAGAGACTCACTGATGGTTGGACTGAATACCGCGATTCCATACAGGCCCGCGGCATCGCAGTAGCCAGTGATGCACGAGAAGATGACGCGGGGATCCGTGAGAGCCTGCGGGATTTGGCGCCAATCGAACTTGTCGAGCTCTCGCTCCCACGCCTCTCGCTCTTCTGGTGTTTCCTCCTTGAGAGTACCCTCAGCTTCGTCGGTATTATGTCTGTCGCTGCTAGGTTGCCAGGCGCTGGCCATATTGGCTTCAGAGACTTTTCTGTTGCTCTTTCGGCCCTCGTTGGACAGTTGGTGCTCGTCCCTCAGGCGATCGATAGCCAGCTTGCGTTCCTCGTCGGTTACCCACCACAGCTTGTGTGGAGAATTCGGCAGAAGAAAGAAGGTGGATATCCCGAACAGGACGGTTGCGATACCTTCAATGATGTAGATCCATTGCCACCCGTTCAGACCAGCCTTGCCCTTCAGGTTGCCGATTGCTGTTGACATCAGACCGGAGAAGGCACCACTCAAGGAAGCACCTGTGAAGTAGAGCGTCTGGCGAATGCAAAGTTCCGAAGGCTTGTACTGGAGTTGAAGACCACAGAAAGTCAGATGAATGCTCGTCTGCCCGTAAAGATCGATCATCATCGAAAGTGGACATCAAGGCCACTTACAAAGAAGGTCAGGTAGAGCGCAAGTGCAGGCAAGATGCCGGCCTCTGCTGCGCCAAGAAACGCACGGTCTACGTAAAGACCGGCAGCATTTTTGACGATTCCTTGGAGAGTGGCGACAATACCCCAGGAAGTGACGAGGAAGGGAATCCATCGTGCTGGTCCAACACGCTTGACCAGCAGGTTCGAAGGGATCTCAAAAAGAATGTAGGGGATATAAAGGACTACAGAGACTCTCAAGGTCAGTCTGAGAGCAAAGTTGCTGCGATGTCAGAAGGTACTTACTTGTAAGGGCAAATGGGTATCCGAAGTGAGTGCTCAGCTTCAGATCCGTCAGAAGGCCATTCAGACGGGCTTGACCGATGTTGGTCCTATCGAGGAAACTGAAGAAATACAACGCTGTGGCCAAGGTCACCACTTGCCAATCCATCTTGCGCACGAGGCTCTTCTCGACCTCCTCCTGTCGGTGTGCAGAGGTTTTGAGATGTTCGTGATTATTCTGTACCCCGTCATGGCCAGATTTCTCGACGGCTGCATATGTCGGTGGGCCGGGCTGGTCGGCCGCAGTGTCCGTCGTCACTGGGGAGATGTCACGTTGCGAAGACATCTTGCGGCACGAACGAGGCGAGAGAAAGGTCCTAGATGGTGGATGAGAAGGATACCGGATCTGAACAGGTGTCCAGCCGGACTTTCAGCTGGGAGAAGGTTGCCCCAGCACTAAAAGAACGCTAAAAGTGAACTAAAAGCAGGAATCTCGCCGGCCAGGACATGTCCAAACAAGCCAGGTCGCGTGAGCAAGTCCCCTCAACTCGTCTTTGCAGACACACTCATGATGGTCAATAATATGCTGGCGATGGATTCGGTGCTGGCTAGTTGTACATCTGCGCGCTATATGTAACATGATTGCTGCTCTCGCCCGCGACGGGCGCCTCGTGTTAACATGATTCCTCATCCTCGTAATCCCACTTCACCGCCAGTTGCTCTCCCGCAATGGCATTTCTGCGCAGGAAGATTGGCGGCGCAGCGCTCACATTCGACAGATACGGGGGTCCGCCGCCGCCGCCGCCTGGAATCCATGTGCCCAGCTGCTCAGCTTGCCACACGCGGACTCGATGCGCCCAGAGCCCCTCCAAGTCCAGTCGAGCCCGGCCTGGAGCCGCAAAGCCACGGTAGCGCTCTCGCAAGATTTTCGTATAGCTGGGTTGCACCGTTGCCATGGGAAATTCGCATGCTCGCCCGAACAGGTCAAAGCCTTGGCGTGTCGCCGCTCTCGAACTGGATGACTCGCCGTCGAGGGAGCCGTCGTCAGTCTCTGCCTTTGAAAGTGAGGCCGAGCTCCTTTGAACAGGAGCGGCCCAGGGATGTAAAGGCGCACCGGTCTCCAGAGCTACCTCGAGCGCATCAGGGATCCGCTTTCGACCCCTCTTCCGCTTGGCGGGTGGCTTTGTCTCGTCCGCCTCCGCCTTCACAGCCTTCATGTCGACGCCCTCCGTCGACGCCAATCCATCTTGGTACTGGAATGTCCACGCAGATGTTTCGGGACCGTACTTCAGATATCGTGGAGATTTCCGTTTCCGCTGCTTGAGAGCCGCTCCTGATTCAAGCTTGACCTTGGATACGTTTCCGAGCTGTTCCTCAACACCTTCCTCTTCTTTGATCCTGTTCAGGTCCGATCTCCGCTCCAGTCGGGCAGCCCTCCGCTTCTCCCGCTCTTGCTGCTCGAATATGGATGCCGGTGGACGCACAAATAGCGTGTGCACCTCCATGTATGCGCGAGGTGGCTCATCAGCGCGAGAGACCGTCTTCAAGTCCCTTTCCACCAGAACCGCCGTTTGCGAAGACATCTTGGACGTCTTCGTTTGACGGCGCCCACGCCGACTTTCTTCAGGATTGAGCTCCCTTCCCTTTCCCTTGCTGTTTGATGGCACCTTCTGCTCTGGTATTGTCATGGCTTCTCCAGCTCGAGGCTTGCGCTGAGCGACAAACTTCCCACGCCTACGCCGGGATTGCTGTTGCTCATGGACATGTTGCAGGAATTCGAGATCGTCCGAGTATAAAAAATCGTCAGAGCCATGCAGATAGGAAAGCCCATCTTGACAGTCTTGATGTTTCGAGCTGAGATATGCGGGGTCGCTGCATGCTGCGTAGTAGCCTCCATCTGTGAGAAAGGTCCGACTCGACATTGGAGTTTCTGTTCCGCTAGAATACAGACTGATGCCCATGCCGAGACTGCTGGGTACCGGCGAGGCGGATGTTATCCTAGTGCTGCAAGTACTGCTGCTTCCTCCGATATGGTTGCGAAGGCTGCCGCCGTCCGAGAAGGAGACTGCAGAGCTGGAACCAGGACTTGGTCGGTACGCATACCTCGAGCTGGAGGACGACGAGCTGGCGATAGAAAGCATTCCGCTTGCTGGTGATGGAAAAGGGTTCGGTTGAGTGGGTTGCTGAACCAAAGATGGCTGTCGCAGCCTGTCAGAGCTGTTCATAAAGCTGTCAAAGCTGCAAAGCTTTTCGACGTCAGCACAGAGAAAGTGACAGCAGCCGGAAGCCCCATGCTCGTACGTACTAGTTGGAAAAAGCCCTCTCAGCACTACGGCCTGGGGGCCGCGTAGGATCCATATTGTCGACCTTCGAGGACGCACCGCTCGGCTCGAAACGCCAACCACAAATCCGTGACCAGAACAGTGGGAGCAGATGTAGAGATGCTCGTCAGAACAGAAACGATGGAACAGGATCCGGATGCAGATAATTCAGCTGATGTTGCGTCTGGCCTCAGTCGTGCTTCGAGGCATTCATCGTCGACTTGTTGCTGGATGCAACCTGAATGAATCACGTCGCGTCGCGGTCTCGAAAATTCGCGTGGCGCCGTCGGAGCCTTTCTTCCCTTCTTCCGGAAATCACGGCTTCTCCAGCAGTTGTTCCTTGTTCGCCGGCCGCCGCATCTCATTGAGGCATCTCGCGACGTCAACAAGCACACATGCATTCAAGGGGAAGCCAATGTCTTGCTGAAGTTGCGCTGCGTCAAGGCTCGACAGGCTCGCTGTGCTGATCAACAGGGATGTACCCGTCCAGCCGACGCTTGGGCGTGCGGGGCATCTTTCCCTTCCTGCGAACGGTTGCACCCGCGACCTTGAGGTCGATCCCGTCCTCGCAGCTATCCGGACTGACCTTGGCTATCGATGCCACTCTTGTCAGCACGCGCTTTCACTTCGCTGATGATCCCCACCCTGCGCGTCACCTGCTGGGCTTTTATCGTCTGATAAGATCGCTTCGAGCCCTTAATGCACGCTCAATCATGGTGTTTGACAATCCTCTCGGCGGGACGCGAGCTAGGAACCCGGCCAAGTTGCAGGAGGCAGAAAGGCGGCGCACACAAAGGGAGCTGGTCTCCAGACGCGCATCACTGGAACGCAATAGGAACCGACGAATACAGCGCCTGTCGGCACTCATACAACGGTATACTCAGCTGAATCCAAGCGAGGGCAATCTACTCCATCGCGAGCTGCGCAGGCTGCATCGAGAAGCCTCTGAGCAAGACGAGCGTGATTTGAACATCGGGTCGGAACAGCAGCACAATGAAGTGCAGCAAGGCAGTCCATCGACCGTCACCGTTGAGGCATTCGACAATGACTGGGACGAAGAGAACCCGGCAGCCTTTGACGAGATCGTTGACGAGGAAATTCTTCAAGGGGCTCAGGTCTTGACATCACTAGACGAGGTGTTCCACCATCAACAGATCGATTTCGGGTCTTCTCAGGAAGACGGTGATGTAAACGCCTCGATTTCTGCGCTCGCCCATGAATTCCTGGAGATCAGGCTGCAATTTGGTCGCCTGCACCCCTCGCATACGAAAGAAGCCGCTGCAACTGATGGCGAACGCTCGGATGCTCAAGTGGTTGAAAGCAAAAAGCAGGCGGCTCTGACGTCAGCGGAGGCAAGAATACACGAAGCAATGCTGAATCGTGGACTGCACGACTCTGAAGTCGGAGTCAGGGACGGGCCGCTTTCAATGGGCGATGTCCAACTGCCTTACTCGGACGAGGATGATGGAGACACGACTGCGACTGAGATGTCCGACAAGGACGTGGAAAACGAACCTGCGGTTCCCGACGTTCTCGTCTCTGCCTTGTCGCCAGAGCAAACGGAATCAGAAACGGAAACTTCCATGTTAGCCACGGAAGAATCTTCGCAAGAGGAAAGCGATGTTCAGTCGAAAAACGACGAGAGGCAGACATCAACAAGTACCCCGGAACCACAAGAGGTCACTGACCAGGACGTCCAAGAAATTCACGAACAGTCTGCAACGCTCTCGAAGTCCTACAATCGAGCTTCAACGCCTCTCACTTCGCAGATCATCATAGACTGTGCGTATCTATGCGCGCTTCTAGGCGTTCCGGTCCTCTTTACGTCCCAAGGGAGATCGCCCAGCCGGGTCGACGAACGAGGGCGATCAACGATTCCAGGAGCCGCGTGGGCCGGAGTCGCCAAGAGCAAGTCTCGGGCACACGAAGCGGAAGCACTGGCCGCCAGTCTAGTTCACGCCGGATTCGCTGATGTGGTCGCCAGCGAAGACTCCGATGTGCTCATGTATGACGTGCCCATGCTGAGAGGCCTACTTGGTGGCGGTGGCCCTGCAGCAGGAGGAATGAAGGGTCTGGTTTGGGTCGATGCGAAAGAGGTCCGAAGGACCATCTTTGACGAACAGGGACACCAGACATCTGCGGTACCCCGCACGAAGAAGGATCGATCACGTCTGCCTGCTCCCGTCGACATAGATGCCGTACTGGACGAAGCGATCCGGGCACGGAGCGACGACGCAACAGAGGCTCAGCTTGATACCTCGACGGGACTTCAACACACAGGCGACCTTGAGCTTCCAACTTTGGGCGAACCCTCCCGACCTGACGAAGAAGTGGTAGCAGAACAGCATGATGATGCAGACTCGGCAGACGTCTTGATAGAACCAGACGAATTCTCTAACACGCTCGTATCAGCAGAAATCGAACACATCATGCAGCTCTCCGCAGACGGGTGGAATCGCAGGCGCTTCCTCGAGTTTGCCCTCTTACTAGGGACCGACTTCAACCGGACTATTCCTGGGGTTGGCCCAAAGACCGCATACACTCTCATGAAGTGAGTTTCAAACGAGCAGCCCTAACATAGCTTCGAAATCTGACGTTTCTGTACTCACAGGGAGCATGGCAGCATCGCTCAGATCCTAAGATTGAGAAATCCTGCACCGAAGCAGCCTTCGTCAAGCTCGAAAACGCCGTCAGATCAGAAAGTGCCAGCAAAGGTGAACGAATACAAGTTTTCACCGCCTCCGCCTTTGTCGAGACGCGAGTACTCTAAAGAACTCACACGGGCACGAGATGTGTTCGCGCATCCTCCGACACTTGTCGGCTACCTCGGACGGCTGGGACGATGGTCTCGTGGACAAGACTACTATGACTGGCGAAAGGCGGCAGGTATCAAGTTGCCAAGCCAAGGCGGGACCTTGAACGGCGCATCAAAGGAAAACCAGGCAGACGCATGGCGCCGGGCGGAGATGCTGGCGCTATTTCGCAGAAATGGGCTCCACAAGTCCCCTTTGACTGAGGCGGACTCTACCCCAGGTCCATTCCCGCACTCGCAGGCGTCCTTTTCGGGAAGAGCAATTCCTAATGACCCATTCTCCACGAGCAACACAAGCATCGACACGGCTGAGTCATCTTTCCCAAGGCTGAGCACCAGCAGCGAGCTTGGTCCGGGCCATTCGCCCTTCGGATCTGATCTGTTTGGGGAGCGCAACGTGCCTTCGCGCTCGGAAGCATCTGCGCTGCTTCTCAAAACCACCCCTTCGTCGGGCCGCAAACGACCAAGAAGCAGGGCTTCGGCGGGTTCGTAGTTCCTCTCATGACCCCGAGCAGGCCGATGTGAACAACGAAATATAGCATATAAACACCTCTTCCCATGTACTTTTCCCGCATTCGTGTACTCGTACTCGCATCTCCCAAATAAAACAAGTGTCTCTTTCTTCTGCCTTGCAAACGCGGTCGCGTGGCGTCGACGCGCTTTGTCGGGCGTGTTCCGTCGAGAAGCGCCACTCGAGACCAAGAAGAGTGAGTGGAGGAAGAGGAGGAGGCTTGGCTCAACGCAACACTTCAGCAAGCAACTCAGCTGCCACCATCTCTTCACAAACGGAACATCGACCGATCAACTACAGCACCTCGGTAGCAGACTTCGAGGACGACGCTGGAGCTGCGATAGCGTCGACGGCAGAGACGCGTCCATGGGCGAGGCCAACGAGCGCGACTCGCGCTTACAGGACAACCGTCTCGAAGAAATCAGTGCTGACGATGCCGTCCCTCTGCCGTCTTCCAGCTCGTCCGCAAGGCCATCATCTGGCACTCAGCGCACCGCGGTCAACACGGCTCCAATCTCGAGCTTCTTCTCTCGACCGCCAAGCTCTCCATTCCCTTCTCTTGCTCAACAAGCAACACCACCGGCTCTGTTCAAACCGCATTTGAACAATGGGGCTTCTTCGTCTAGCAGTCGAGCAGCTATATTGAGCAATCTGGGCGGTCACAGCGGCAACTCTGCGAGAACCATCAATGCCTCCACGAATGCGGCGTCTGGTTCCGGACGACAGCTACCTGCCAACATGCTGCCTGCAGCTGCCGGCGCTTCTTTGACAAGTCAGAAAAATCTGCCAATCTTGAATCCTGGCCAGGCTCGCCCGAACCCGCTTTTGACCACCGTCTCTCGGTCGATACCAAGCAGCGCAGGGTCTGGTGGCATTCCAGTCATCTCCGGTGCGCATGCCAGGACTCCTTCGTCGATGCTGCCTGGGCAAAGGCCGACCTCGAATGGGCTGGCTGCCTTGCCAACAATTCCTCGCATCAAGCAGGAGTCTGTCGCGCTTCCTTCTTCTTCTTCTCCTTCGGCTGCGCGATCTGCACCGGCCGGCGTCAAGAAGGAGAGTCAGGTCATTGACTTGACCCTATCGGACGACGACGAGCCCAAGATCGTCTCCGTGAGCAAGACCGAACCCGAGGTGATGATCGATGCGGACAAGATGAGAGCTGTGGACGAGCAGATTGTCTGTCTTGGGATGGTCCGAGCCAATATGATGATCCCAGGCCTCAGTATTCCATTGCACATGGTTTGCGAAGATGGGACCCACCGCAGCTGGTTTGACCAATTCTACGACGGCGACCACTGGCCACCGATCGGCAATATGCCACGAGGCTCTGCTTTTTGGACCGAGCCAGGTTATCGTCCGGTGCACATCGAGATAAATCATCGGCCCGTGAAACAAGTTCCCACTGGACAGGTGATAGGCGACAAATGGCAAACCCGTGAAGAAGTGTCGACAACACCGGAAGCGTACGTGCTGAGCGTGGTGAGCCCGGCGCATGCCCTGGAGATCGACAAACAGAGTACTCCTCGCGGAGCCCAGCCGCCACAACTCGGCAGCCCAAGGATCGCCGACAAGTTTGGACAGCTGTACGATCGTCCTGCGGTGATGTTTGCGAATCTTCAGTTTGCGGGGAAATGCGGGTTGGAATCAAGAATGCGAGTGATTCCGCGTTCAAGAACTGGCGTGAGTTGTTCACATGCGGCGCATACATTGGACATGTCAGCTCAACCCCTTTGTCTCGGTTCGACCGACAATTTTGCATCCAGTCACCTTTCCATCAGGTGGAGACAAACATCTTCGTGCCGAGAGGTCGTGCTCTACAGGTCATCATGAGCTTCAGGCAACAGGGTCTCTATTTCGAGCGACCATCTGCGTACGATCAGACCGACTATCCATCCAATCCCCCGTTGCTGACCGAGCATCTTACTGCATTTACCACCCCGACAATATACCAGCTGCCTAGCGTCGGTCAAGGCAGCTCAGTCTCCTTTACGGCTGCTGAAGCTCAGGAGGAAGCTCGAAAGCAAGTCGACCAGGTTTACACTGCTCTACGTGCAGGTGAAGATCTTCCTGCTGCGGAGGCGGGTCGGTTGCTGAAGACGGCATTGTTTCCACACCAGAAGCAGGCTCTGTCTTTCCTTCTCGATCGCGAGAAAGAGCGCAGCTGGGAGGAGGAAAGCGATGATGAAGGCGACGAGGCCGGACCATCTTCAGCTTCACGCTCCAGCAAAGCCAGCAAAAATTCAGGTCCTTCCGAACGCTTGAAGGCTCAGATTCTAAGCGATGATGAGATGGAGGTAGATGTCAAGGAGGCTCGGAAGGGAAAGCAGAAAGCCAAGTCGACCAAACCCGACGAAGGACGTGTGGTCTCTTTGTGGCGAGCGGAGAAGAGTTCCCTTGATGGCCAGATCAGGAAATGGACCAATGTGGTGACCAATCAGAAGCAAAGCCATCGTCCCCAGATTTGTCGCGGTGCTATTCTCGGTGAGTACCGAATCCACATGCTTTTGACTCGGCGGAGTGTTGAATCGTCTTTCCTTTTTTGTAGCGGACGACATGGGGCTTGGAAAGACGATCAGCATAATTGCTCTTATGACGCGGACCTGGGACGAGGCGGAGGCTTTTGGCCAAAGTGAGGTCACCACTCTGGATGACCTGGACCTGCCTGAGGAGGACGAAGAGGAGGATGAGGAGGCCGGGCTCACCAGTTTTAATTACCCCAATATGCCTCGACCTCGTCCGAAGGGGAAGAAGGGCAAAAAGGAGAAGAAGTGGCGAGAGCAGGAACGGGTGAGAATCAGCAATCTCGAGACGAGGAGTCGAGCTACCTTGATTATCTGTCCACTGACGGTGGTGCCCAACTGGGTGAGTTTCATATACGCCTCCTCGGCGGATTGCATTTCGTACTCATCGTATCGTTCTTCAGATTGAACAAATCAACGAGCACTGGGTCGACAAGAAAAAGCCAAAAATGTACACCTACCACGGCCCGAACCGAAACCAGAATATCGCCTTCCTGGCCAAGCACGACGTGATCATCACCACGTACTCCACATTGGCTTATGAATTTGGTCGCTCCAACACCTGGGCGGACGACGATGAAGCTGCTGAATCGATCGAGCAAACCTTGTCATCCTTGGCAAACGGGTCCAAGAAGAAAGACGATGACTCGGACGATGATGAAGAATTCGTCATGTACGATGCAGCTGGTAACAGGATTGGTAACTCTAGCAGTACCAGCACGAAGAAGCGGAAAAAGGGGACGAGGAAGGAAGCCTTCAATCCTCTACAACGCATCGAGTTCTTCCGCGTTGTTCTAGACGAGTCGCAGTGAGTGCCACCCGCGGTCCTTTCCACATTGAGCATGTTGGGAGCTGCGCTGATGTGGCACAACCTTCTGCAGCATGATAAAGGAAACCTCTACACTGCAAAGCAAAGCAGTATGCAATCTCTCGGCGCAACGCCGGCTCTCCTTGACCGGCACTCCGATCCAGAACAAGCTGGATGATCTCTACTCCCAATTCAAGTTCTTGCGTCTTGACCCTTTCCACAAGAAGTCGGTCTGGACAAAGTACTGCATGCACAATTCACGCATTTCTCTGCGCACGAGGAAGGACGCTCAGTCCGTCGACAGCATTGGCTTGGCCCGTATTCAGACGATCATGAAGGCGGTGGCGCTACGTAGGACGAAGGACTCCAAGGATGCCAATGGAGAGCCTATCTTAAAGGTGAGTCTGCATCACAAGTATTTCCCGATTGTGTGTTCTGAAACCTTTTGGGTTCTGTTTTCAGCTCCCACCCAAGGCCAACAGAATTGTGACACTGGAGTTCGACGAACATGAGCGAGCCAAGTACGAGGCGATGCGACATCGTTACAAGGAAGATTTCGAACAGATGGTGGCGGAACAGTCTGTCGGCAAGAATTATGCATCGATCTTGGTGGAGATCAACGCGCTTCGACTCACGTGCGACGACGCTACTTTGGTGGACTTCGGCAAGGACATGAAGCGTTTGAAGGAGGGCAAGGACGATCTCGTTGCTGCTATTAGAGAAGATGGACTGTCTCCTGACCGAGCAGCGCAGTTGTTCAAGGTCTTCTGCGACTGCGATCAAGGAAATTGCTATGATTGCGAGCGGGATCTATCCAACAAGCTCGAAGCTGAGGACGAAGATATCGAAGAAGAGGTCCCAAAGAAGCGCGGTCCCAAGAAAGCAAGAACCTCCAAAGCACCGATAGCGGCGGACGGCGAGGTGAAGGTCAACCCAGTCATAACCAGGTGTCAGCATTTGTTCTGTGTGGATTGCTTTTCGAGGAAGCTGGGCGCGTCTTGGATCAGTCCAAAGGCCGACACGAAGGCTCCCTGTCCGCAGTGCAACGAGAGCTTGACTGTGACGCTCGATGCTATTGAGCTAGACCACGATATCATTCGTGAGGCTCTCGAGTCTCACAATAGGAAGCGAGGAGGAGATTCGGACTCGGATGAGACCACAGACGATGAATTCGATGATTACGCTTCGACGTCGGACTCGGACGACGAGGAAGAAGACGATGATAACCGCGCCTGGAAACCGAAGAGGAGACCATCTCGGCGCCAAGTGTTGAAGGACGAAGATGAAGAGGACAACGACGAGGCTGCGGAGGCGAAACCCAAGTTGGCCGAGGTTACAAATGAGCAGAAGGAGCAGAAGAAGGGCTCGATGAGCTCAAAGGTGCGAGCCTTGCTTGCTGAGCTCGAGCCTTTCTCCAAGTGCAATCCTTCTTCCACCCTCTACGATCGCCGAGCGCCCAGATTGGACCACTATGCACCACCCAAACCGAAGACGGAGAACGGGACTGATGAAGACGAAAAGCCGGCGACCGCCAACGGCGATCAGGCGCAGGCCAATGACGCTATCGGACTTCCGGATGCCCCTTCGTCGACACCGGCATTCGAACCTGTCCAGATCGTCTCCCTTCCTCCATTGGCTGATTTGGATCATGAGGCTGCAGAGGTGGCGAGGAAGGCGCCGCCGATTAAATCTGTCGTCTTTTCTCAATGGACACGGATGCTGGATCGGATTGCGAAAGCCCTCGACAAGAAAGGGATTCGCTTTGCGCGTTTGGACGGCAGTATGACCCGAATACAGCGAACGAATGCGTTGGACGCTTTCAAGTCCAACCCAAGGGTCGAAGTGATGCTGATCTCTTTGAGAGCTGGAGGCTTCGGTCTCAATCTGGTCAGCGCGTGTCGTGCGTACCTGATCGACCCGTACTGGTGAGTGCTGCGAAGCATTTAGTCTCCCAAGGATGACACCAGACTGATTGACTCGCTTCTCCAGGAATCCTGCTGTGGAGAATCAAGGACTGGACCGCATCTACCGACTCGGTCAACAGAAGCCTGTGGTGCTCACTCGATTCATTATGAAGAAATCGATAGAAGAAAACATGGTGAGTGACGGCCCCTTTCGCTAGAGAACCACGACGCAGGTCATCTGACGTTGAGCTCTTCATTTACACAGCTTGAGCTGCAGAAGCGCAAGATGGAGCTGGCCGAGCAGGTCGGCAAACGACGCGTCCCGCAAACTGCTGCCGAACGCCGCTCGGAACGCGAGAGAGATCTTCGCGACTTGCTCCGATAGAATTTGCCCACAAACTCACACCTGTATTTCCTGTGCCGTACGTCGAGTCACCGCTTGCATCCATACATTCTCACGAGGGGAACCTGTCACGCAATACAAGCTGCTGCGTTCAGTCCATGAAGAAGAAAATGTGTTGCTCTGGTTTGTGTTGGTGTTGGTGTGTTGGTCTCGGAGCCTTTTTGGGACGCGTCCAAGCTGCGCAAGAAGTTCCTTTGGAGCTTTGCAAGCGGCCATCATGAGCTCGAGCTGAGGCAGCGAGCTTGGATCAGACCTTGGGACTCCAGATGGCGCCCACCAAGGGCCCTCCGCCGAAGGGCTCCCAGACCATCTCGTCCTTCTTTCAGCGCGTCGACAAGCCCGCTGGTCAAGGCGCCTCGAGCTCGAACACGGCTGCCGATTGCTCAACAGGCGAGGATGGAGACATCGCCTCTCCAATGGGCGCTAAGCGGCAATCTGGATCGCCTTCAACACCTCAGCCTGCGAAACGAAGGCGCGTGTCGATGTCTTCGAGCTCAAAGCTGGAACACTGGCGCTACATACGGCCACCTACCGACTCGCAGCAGGAACAGGATGACACAGCACATGACGAGCAGACGGGAGTCGATTTGCCAGATGATATCCAGCCAGCTGATCCAGCACGTCACGCCAGGTTTGTCAAGCTTCTGTACGCCTCCTCAAGATCAGAGCTCGATAAGGGCTATGGCTACCTCAGTCTGGAACGGAACGGAATCGATGCAATCACGAGCAACACTGCGTCTTCTCGCGGTCTGCAAAGCAGAGATGAGCAACAGGCGCTCAACGAGCCACGAGCTCCGGACGAGGAGGAGGAGGAAGATAGCGATGAACCGCAGCTGATCACATCACTGAGCACCTTTGCTCATGAAGATACCAATTCCAAAACTTCCAAATCGAAGCCGCAAGCAAAGTCCACCTCTGCTAGAACATCAAAAGGCAAGGGCCGAGCCAAGGACGACACAAACTCGGCAAGCAACAACGACATATCCTACACTCCATTGGAGAAACAGATTCTGGAGCTCAAGCAGAGCTATCCAGGCGTGCTCTTGATCATCGAAGTCGGGTAGGTGCACATCGAGTCCCGTTGTGTTTGCACAAAGGTACAATCTCACGAACTGGAGATTTCTTTCCTCAGATACAAGGTGAGACCGTTGCGACCCATCGGATTTCGTGCAGGTCTCCTGACGGATCGATCTTGCTCTTTCAGCTGAAGTTTTACGGAGATGACGCTAGGATAGCGAGCCGCGAGCTTAACATTGTAAGCAGAGGCATCACAGCGGTTGCATTGATTTCACGGAATGCTCAGTGGGAGTGTCGACATTTTGCAGGCTTGCTTTCCCGAGAAGCATCTGCTGACGGCCATGATTCCTGTCCACCGCCTTCACGTACATATCCGGAAGTTGATCGCTGCAGGCCACAAAGTGGGTCTGGTGCGGCAGACGGAGACCCGTGCCTTGAAAGCAGCAAGCACCACGAAGAGTCAGCCTTTCACAAGGGCCCTCACCGCCATGTACACTGCCTCTACCTGGATTGACGACCTGGAGAACAATGCTGGCCTGTTAGCTCAGGGCGATTCTGCTCAAGAAGGTGGCTTGGAAGAACCTACAGCTCTCAGATCTGTGGTTTGCGTCATGGAGCGGCCGGAGGGTGGAGGCGGTCCTGACGAGCGCGTCAGTATCGGCCTCGTGAGCGTCTCCGTGTCGACAGGTGACGTGGTCTACGATCAATTCGTCGACGGTAATCTTCGCAGTGTGAGCATGGAGGTCCATGATTGACTCTGCTGGTCACAATTAACGTCACGCTCTCTCATGGCAGGAGCTCGAAACACGCATTGCCCATCTCGACCCTGCCGAGCTTCTGCTTCCCGATCCCAAAGGCAAATTCGCTTTGAGCTCGCAGACAGAACGACTGCTCAAACATATTGCTGCGTCGAATGTGGATAGTCGTGGGAGAAGCTCTCTACGGGTGGAACGCATTTCCGGCCCCAAGCTCACTCACAATGAAGCGGTGCAGTGGCTCGAAGATTTCTGCTCAGGACGACCTTCAGGACCGGCCCACCAACGGTCGGGAAATGGCAAAGCTCCCTTGATCAGAACATCAAGCGCCATGGATCTTGATGCTGTCCCTCAAACAGATCCGTCTAACAACGATTCTGCCGCCTCGGTGCTGCCCACGATCCTGAGGCTTCCTCATCTTTCGCTCATTGCCCTGGCGCACCTGATCAAACATATCTCGGCCTTTTTCAGTCTCACATCGGTCTTCAGTCAGCCAACGAACTTCACGTCCTTCGAGAATCGGACAACGATGCTTTTGACCGCAAATACGATCCACAATCTCGAAATCTTTCAGAACTCGACTGATGGGAAGCGGCGAGGAAGTCTGATCTGGCTTTTGGACCGGTGCAAAACGATGATGGGTCGGCGACAACTCAGGAGATGGGTCGCGCGGCCTTTGATCGACTTGTCAGCCTTGCAGGCACGCGTGGACGCGGTTGAAGAACTGGGTCGACCCCAATGTACTATTGGGCCAAAGCTTGCCACGATGCTGCAGGGAACTCCTGATTTAGAGCGAGGGCTCGCGAAACTCAACTACGGGACTCTCACTCCGACAGAGCTTGCAACGTTCCTGCTGGCCTTAAACAGAATCACTCACGAATTTTCCGACGTCGAGACCCCAGCCGACGTTACTTCAGGGTCAGAGCTGGTGAACTCCAACGTCGCTGCTCTTCCAAGCGCAAAGGACCTGGTCCGCAAGACATTGGCGATGATCAATGTCGCAGCCGCGCGACAAGGCGAGAAGAAGGATCTGTTCGTGGATCCAGATCTGTATCCTGACATCCAAGACGCCAAGGACAACATCCTGGTAATGGAATCTGAGCTCAAGGAACACCTGAAGGAGGTGAGTTAGCAGTCTGATTGACGTGCTGTCCGACTGAGAACTAAAACCTGCACAATGTCATCAGGTCCGCAAACAGCTGAAGCGGCCCAAGCTTGAGTACATAAGCGTAGCCGGGAACGAATTCCTCATCGAGGTGCGAGCGGCTGATGCGACCAAAGTGCCTGCGGGCTGGTTACGGATCTCGGCAACAAAGTCGATGGTACGATTTCACACCCCGAAAGTCCGGGAGCTGCTTCAAGAGCGTGAACAGCACAAGGAGATGCTCGATGCTGCCGCCGAAGCCGCCTACAAAGACTTTCTGAACACCATAAAGCAAGGATACGTCGACCTTCGTAACGTTGTTGCCTCTCTTTCGACGCTGGACTCCCTGCTGAGCCTTGTTCAGGTGGCACTGCTTCCCGGATACTGCAAGCCGACCTTTAATGAGAACAACATTACGCGCATCGAAGG
This sequence comes from Tilletia horrida, assembly GCA_001006505.1. Lineage (NCBI taxonomy): Eukaryota > Fungi > Basidiomycota > Exobasidiomycetes > Tilletiales > Tilletiaceae > Tilletia > Tilletia horrida. The sequence continues at coordinate 21,972 of LAXH01000060.1, forward strand.
ACTCCGACATCCGATGAGCGAACAATTGATGGAGACCGACTTTGTCCCAAACGACGTGACACTAGGCGACCTTGAGACGACTTCTGCCAACACAATCCTGCTGACCGGATCGAACATGGGCGGCAAATCCTCGGTTGCGCGGGCGACTGCACTGATATCCGTACTTGCGCAGATCGGTTCCTATGTCCCTGCCGACTCCGCGGATCTACCTCTCCACGATGCCATCTTGACACGAATGGGTGCCAGCGATATGCTTGCCAAAGGTCGCAGCACTTTCATGGTCGAGGTGGTAGAGACGGCAGAGATCATGCGCGCGGCCACACCGCAATCACTGGTGATCATCGATGAGCTCGGTCGAGGCACGAGTACGTATGACGGGCTGGCGATCGCCTACGCTGTGCTCGAATACCTCGTACTTGGAGAGCCAGGCACACCACGGGAAAGAAGCAAGAGCCCGCAAATGTTCTTCATCACCCACCATTTTCAGCTTTGCGAGCTCGAAGGGATGCCCCGCTTTGCAGGAGCGATCCGAAATATGCACATGGCCGTCATGGAAGTCGCGCCTCTGCACGCAACCAGCTCCAGAGACCATGACGAAGAGGAACAGCAGCAAGGTCGTCAAGAACCATCTGAAGGCTCGGAGCCTGAGATTGTGTTTCTGTACAAGCTGGCGGCGGGCCCAGCCAGCAAGAGTCTGGGTATCAATTGCGCTCGGATGGCCGGCCTTCCCGAACCGGTACTCATTTCGGCGGCCCAAAAGAGTCGGGAGATGGAGATTTGGGAGGGAAAGGAGGTTGCGATCCGTCGGGAAGCATCCGAAAGGCGGCTGCTTCGGTCGCTCTTTGGCCCGCATACGAATGTAGATGCACAGGAGCTTGTAGCTGTCAAAGACATCCTTGCTGCGAGTTGAAATACATGGCAGCCATGTTGCATCGATGCGGTTCTGAGCACGTGACCCAGAAGATTCAACCGCGCCCCGATTCAATCGTTCGCGAGCTTCTCAAGCTCGATGACATCCATGCTGCTGGAAGCAACCAACAGGGCAACCCAAGTTGGAAGACTGACAAATGCCTCCCAGGCGCAAAGCAGCGGCCGCAGCGGCGGCGGCAGTGGCCTCATCGCAGAACGGCAACGCTTCTGCTCCCGAGGAAGCTCGACCGACCAAGCGGGCACGGACTCGCGGACAGGCGGAGGCTAATGCTGAGGCTCCCGGAGCAAGCGAAGTTGAGAAGCCAGGGGGAGGTCAGGTCGAACTCGCATCCTCATCTGCCGTCCTTGCAGCGCAGGGCGACTTGGCAGCATCCACCCTGGGTGGTGGTAGTGGTGTCGATCACTCAGACCATGCGGAGACTTCGACGGCCGGCGCGAACGGGACTCAGCAGTCCTCTACGGCCGTGGATGCATCGAACGGCAACGAAGAAGAGCCTGATGAGCTACAAGGTGCTGAATATTGGGCCAAGCTCGCAGAGGAAGAAGAGAAGGAGAGACGGGCCAAGCTCGCGGCAGGGAAACAAAGAGACTTATACCTGGACACAGTGAGTCGCACTACACATCTTGTAAGGTCAGGACCACTGAGCAAAGCTGTTTCCCTTCCTTTCCTCGCCACACTCAGATCAACAGAAGTCTTCTGGACTTTGACTTCGAGAAGCTTTGTTCTGTGACCTTGTCCCACATCAATGTCTACGGCTGCCTCGTATGCGGAAAATACTTCCAAGGTCGCGGCACGAATTCGCACGCCTACTTCCACAGCATCGACGAATCGCATCGTGTCTTTATCAACTTGGAGACCGGGAAGGTGTACATCCTGCCAGACAACTATCTTGTCGAAGACCCATCCTTGTACGACATCCAATATCTCTTGAACCCGACCTTCACTTCCCAGCAAGTCGCAACCCTCGATGCACCAGACGTAAGACCGTCATTCGATCTTAATGCGCATCGGTATCTTCCTGGTTTCGTCGGACTGAACAACATCGGCAAGAATGACTTCATGAATGTGGTCATTCAGGCTCTCGCCCACGTCAAGCCCTTGCGCAACTTCCTACTCTCAGAGCCGGCACTGTCCAACACGGCAGCTTCCTTCGCAGAGCTCCAATCCAAGGGACAGACTACCCTTTCGTCCGCACCTTCTGAGCTTGCTCGGAGATTCTCGGCATTGGTCAGAAAGATGTGGAATCCGCGTGCGTTCAAGGCCCAGGTCAGTCCTCACGAGTTCCTTCAAGAGGTCGGAGTCGCGTCAAAGGGCAAGTTTCGAATAGTGGAGCAGGGAGATCCGATGGAATTTTTGAGCTGGCTCCTCAACCGGCTACACGCGGATCTGGGCGGGTCGAAGAAAAGACCAAGTGAGTGCCTCCCCCACAAAGAGTGTGCAAATGAATGCTCCAGACCGAAGCAAAACTCTTCTGTTTCCTTCCAGGTGTGATGTCCAGATGCTTCCAAGGAGAGGTGAGGATTGAGTCGCAAAAGGTGTTCGTCCGGACGGGTCTTGAAGAGGATGGCGACGATATCGACAAACTAGATCACGACGGGAGAAAGGAGAGTGGTCAAGAGGACGCGCAGGGGCGGGCGAAATTCAATATTGACCGAGGTGCGTCTCTTTTTGATCATTATGCTGGGATCTGGCACATAGCTGAGCTGACTTTGGCGCTCGGATGAATACAGAGATCAAGACGGATCGGACACCATTCTTCCTGCTGGCCATCGATTTGCCTCCACCGCCTGTCTTCCAAGACGTCATCGAGAGCAACATTGTCCCACAGGTCCCTATTGCCGAAGTGCTGGCCAAATACGACGGGATGACCTTCCAAGAAGCGAGGGGAATGATACGACGATATAAAATTACGCGCCTACCACCCTATCTCATTTTGCACTTCCGAAGATTTACCAAGAACAACTTCGTTGAGGAGCGAAATCCCACCATTGTCAACTTTCCCACGAAGGGTTTGAGCCTGAAGGACTGTGAGTAGCCGCGAATTCGATGCCATGCTCTCATATGAGCTGATCTTCTCCCTCCTCCAGATGTGGACGACCCATCATTGGCCCCTTTGGCGACCGTGTACGATCTGGTGGCCAACGTCACGCACGAAGCCACTGCTGGAACGGTGCGGGACAATTCGGTCTGGCGATCACAGGTCCACACCCGCATCGACGGTGAGCGAATCCAGCCTGTCGCTGCCAAAATTGAAGACGCCATGGATGTGGATTCAGTGGAATCGAGTTCGGCAGCGAAGGACAAGAAGCGAAGCACCGGGAAGAAGGAGAAGGACAAAGGGAAAGCGAAGAGATCGATTGTGAATGGCGGCGGAGACCATGAGGCGGAGGAGGAGGAAGAAGAAGAAGACGAAGTGGAAGAAGAGAGGTGGTACCAGATTCAGGATCTGATCGTGGAGGACGTGAACCGGCAGATGCTGTTCTTGGGCGAGACCTACATTCAGGTCTGGGAACGACGGGCCGGAGTTGCCGATGTCGAGGCTGCCCTGCGGCAGACCAGGGCTGTTCCTGCCCAGATCAAAGAAGGGAGCAATGGTTCGGGACAACCAGCGCCGTTGAAAGCTGCTGCCAAACCGTGAACACTTGTCAGCCTGGTCGTCCTGTATCGCAATCCAAGTGTTGATGCTGTCTGTAATGCTTCTCACGTGAAACTAGGAAGTCACCGACGAGTTGGTCTCACTTCCCCGCAAAAGAAGGTGTTCGTTCGTTCCTCTGCTCTCAGAAGGTCATGACGCAGACAAGAGAGAGAGAGAGAGAGTTGTTCATCACCTCTACCACCTCGGATCCATCACCCTCGTCCTCTCATTCTGAGCAGTCGTGCTGCAGTCTCCTGCGCCTGACTCGTCCTCTCACGCCTTTGCCTCTTCGCCGAAGGCTTCCTGCTACCTTTCGCTCTTTGCTCATATCCACGGCGCATCCCTTATCATCAGCATCATGTCTTCCAACGACAGCTTCATCCACGCATGTGCCGGCGGCGCTGGCGGCATGATTGGTGAGTGCGGCCTTGTGCAGCAGCATGGAGGCGGATGCGTCTGTCCCTGTGCGTGACGAAAGAGCGGGACTGACAGATTCTTCATCCTTGGACGCACCTTTTCAGCCATGACCGCAACCTACCCGCTCCTGTCGGTCTCAACACGAGCAGCGGTAGAGACCAACAAGCGTCCATCTACTGTGAGAAGCATCTGATGAAATGGCGCTCTCACTTGAATCTTCCTCGCGCTGAGACTTGCCTCGTCTCTCGTTTCACTCCGCGCGGCACCACATGCGCAGGGCTTCGTCCAGGCTCTCGCAAAGGTTGCCAAGGAGGAGGGTCTGTCTGGGCTGTATGCTGGTCTTGACTCTTCACTCGTCGGAATTGGAGTCACCAACTTGTGAGTTGGGCGCCACGGCGGAAGCTGACGCGTTGCAGAGGGCACATGGAAAGCTCACGAGTTCTTTGCTCTTTTGTTGATGTGCGTCGGCTGCAGTGTTTATTGTGAGTTTGCACCCTCTTCAAGGCAACAGGATTGCTTGCGGAACTTCATCCTGAGATCTTGTTCCTTTTTTTCACACAGACTACTTCTATGAGGCGACTCGTGATATTATCCTCAAGTCAGAGAGCCGAGTGGCTGCGGCCAAAGCCATCACAGCGAGTGCGACCATTGCGCAGGGCGGAGCTTTGACCACCTTGGAGAGCATCCTGACCGGCTGGATTGCAGGTACGTGTGCAGGGATGCGAGCGAGAATACGTGATCTTGGGGTAAATTGCTGAACCGTGACACGACTGAATCAGGCACCATGACGACGATTATCTCGAATCCAATCTGGGTGATCAACACCCGGCAGACGATCAAGGCCGCGCCTTCCAAGACGACGTCGGGAGCCCCGGCCTCGTCGTCAGCGCGCATTGGCAGCTCATCGAACGCGGCCGGCAAAGCTGTCGCGCAAAAGAAGCTCGGCTTCTTCCAGACTCTTGACCAGATTGTCAAGAAGGATGGTGTGCTGGCTCTTTGGCGCGGACTGGGACCGGCGTTGGTATTGGTGTTGAACCCAATCCTGCAGGTGAGCAGAATGTGTTCACCCGGAGATACGGGGTCTCAGATCCTTTGGTTGACCGCCCAAACGACACGATCTGCAGTACACGGTGTTCGAACAACTGAAGAATGCCGTGGTCAAAGGTCGCCTGGCCCGCAACGCACCGGCCACCTTGTCCGACTTTGACTTCTTCTGGCTTGGCGCTCTGAGTAAGCTCGTGGCCACCGGTACCACATACCCTCAGATTGTGATCAAGAGTCGAATGCAGAGTGGTGGAACCGGAAAGGGCGCCCGCGGCAACGTCTGGTCTGCCATGGTTGACATTGTCAACTCGGAAGGGTAGGTACTATGCCTGGAGGCATTTCTCGACTGTGATTATTGCACATATACCTGACAGACAATCTGCCTCGTCAACGTGTACACAGATTTGCTGGTCTCTACCGTGGTATCTCTTCAAAGCTGCTGCAGAGCGTGTTGACGGCTGCGATCCTGTTCATGTCCAAGGAACGCGTCTTCCTGCTCACCAAGCGAGCTTTGACAAAGGTTGCGCCTGTCCCTGCCCAAAAGGCATGAGGGGGTTTCGTGCCTCATCACCCATCATGAACGGAACTGTCCCTTTCGCTCGACCGGACTCCATAATAGTAATCCAATGCCCACTTATTCTTGCCCGTGTGAAATGCTGCTCCAAAGCTTGCTGGCATGTGGATGACGTTGAGCTTCAGTTGAAATTTCTCTGGCAAAAAAGCTGGCTCCCTTCCTTTCGATTTTGGATGTTCGTTTTCGAGAACGAGATCGGGTACAAATAGCTGCCGCTGTGCACCTGAACACACCAGCTCACGTCCACCACCACCACGTCCGGCACATCAACTGACCCGCGCAACTTTGATTGGTAGGTCGTGAGCAGTCGCATTTCCGACATCATTCCCACCTCCTCGGCGCCTCCTCGCCGTATCGACCGTCACTCGCACCCTACATTCGATCGCAAGCGAGAGAGCGTCTCGGTGCGCTGAGTCTTTTCTCGCCTCTGCCACCTCCGTCTGGGTGCTTTGCACACCCCTTTCCGCTTTTGATCCGCATCTGCTCCCTACTGCAAGTTCTCAGATCGTTGTCCTGCGGCGGCCGATCTTTCAGTGATAGATAACTTGTGTAGAAAGCAGACCCTTCAGTCCCCGCCCCTTTTCCCCCCTTTCCCTGCGCGATTGCATATAGTGTCGCCGTTTTCTCCTTTATTCCTTACTTCCCTCGCGTTCCAACCGGCCGCCCGCTTGCCTCGTGCGCCCCTTGAAGTTCCCGTCCCTCCGACTTGACGCTGCGACTTGCGCGCGATCTGCTTCTAGACAGACTCGAGAGGCGCGTGGCGGGGTCAGTACGTAAAGGAATAGTAGCAGCTCCGTTTGCGTTGCGATCTCCCAGATCCCAGCTTGGGTTTGAGGTGCCTGGCGTTGGATCAAGACCGGACCGAAGGTGTGACCAGGTGAGTCTCATGTCCCGGTTCAGACCTCGAATGTGACTTGTTGCAGACTGGAAGTACTGACCTGCCTCCCGCTTCTCGCGTCTCTCTGCAGACCGCGTCTGGGTCATTCCGCCACTTTTGAGACCCTTGTCCGGCTGTAACTAGTTGTAAGACTCGGTGTGAGACCTGCTAGATAGTCTGGTGGGCAACATCATTAAAATAAGGTTTCTTCGACCATTCAGAGCTTACGGCCGAGAACGGAGACCAACACTTTCGTCGAATCGACACCGACACATCCAAGGCTGCAAGATTCCAGGATGCACAGCCAACATCAGCAAGCGCAACAGCAACAACAGCAGCAGGCGCAACACCAACAGCTGCAACTACAGCAGCAGCAGCGGCAACTTCATCAACAGCTGCAACTGCAAGCGTTGGCGGACTACCAGCAGGTTCAGGGCGTTCCTATCGGTCTTAGCCAGCACCAAGCATTCAATGGCCTCACAGTCGGGAACAGCGGCAACCGTCCCTTCGGCACGCCTGCATCGAGCGCAAATCCTCCCTCTGCCGGCCAAATTGTCCCTCAACCCGGCATGTATGCGGGGAACGTGCCCATGAGCCAACCCTTTGCCATCAATGTTCCCGCCTTGAACAATAACGTGCACGACTTGGCGAATCCGCGACAGGTTGCTGCTGCCGCAGCTGCCGCAGCTACTACCGCGAACCCACATGCCAAAGCAGGAAGATGGCCCTTTGCAAATGCGGTGCCAAGCAGTGGCTCTCCCTTTGCACAGAGCTTCTTCATTGCCGGCAATAGCACAGCTCTGCAACCGGGTCCTGCTGCTGGTCCAAGCTACGTACCAAGCTCTCAACCCAACTCTCCATCCAACTCGCCCAGGCCAGATACCACGAATCCGGACCAATATACGCCTCATGTCCAGTATCAACCTCTGGCACCGGCGCAATCACAACAACCAGCGCAATATGCCCAACTGCCTCAGAATCATCACTTTACGGTAGCACACTCGAATTCCACGTTCGCTCCGCAACAGCCTCAAGCCTTTTCTGCTCAACATGGGAATCACCAAGGTAGCAACAATTTCGGCAACATGCAGCTTCGGAACCCGTCTCCAGAACGGTTCAACGGTCTCGGCACCCAGAACGCTCCGATTGACTTGACAGACGACTTCGATGCGAACGAAGTTTTCCAGAACAGTGAATTCCAGCTACAGCAGCAACGGCAACAGCAGCAATTACAACTACAACAACTACAGCAACAGCAACAGCAGCAGCAACACCAATATCAATTGCAAAATGCGCAACAACACCAGCCCCAGTTCCACCCTCAACCTCAGACTGTCCGTAACCAACAATACGGTCTCATTTCGGCACCACAGTTCCACCTGAAGTCGGAGCGTACCGAAAACGTCGATTCTCCTGGTTCAGCCGACAGTCTTGACCCGCAGGCTGAACGATATCTCCTTCGCGAACCAGTGGGTCAACAGGTGGACGTCCTGATATCGCCTGTCAGACGGGAGGTGACGGTAAGTATGAGCAGACAGAGAAAGTTGCCGAACATGCCTGACCCTGTTCCTCCTGCTGCTGCGGTACGTCACAATCAGGACTCCTTCGACATTGTCAGCAACGCGTCCTTCGAGGACCATCTCAAAGCCCTCAAGGCGGAAGAGCCACTGCAGAACTCGGCCCAGCTCCTACAGCAACAATATGCAAATTTCCAGCACTTGTATGCTCATGCGGGACCTTCCGGGTCGTTCGATCCAGGTCAAGCTGGCCCATCACGCGAGCCATTGGCTTCCGAACTCTTCCCGGACCTATTCAACTTGCGCCAGGACTTCTGTGAGCGATTCCCGAAGCCCGCAGCTGAGATCGCAATCAAATCGCTGTGTGGCATTCGAGGCTCCCCGGAAGCAGAGGTATTGAATCGCCGCGGCTCGGAGGCGGATACAGCCTCCGAAGTGCGCGATATGACGCCCGCCCAGCGGCGAGAGGTCTTGCAAAAGTTGCGCTCGATTGGGAATCGAACCTTTTGGCGGCACTGGTTGGATGACAAGCGCGGCAAAGTCGACATACTGTACTCTTGGATTCGCAGCCTTGTGCCACACGCCAATTCTGAGCAGGACGGAGAGTGGACGGGAGAACTCTACTACCCTGACGCTGTCGAATTGTTCCTGGTGAGTAACGTCGGAAAGGACCTGCAAACTCAGATACGCATTCTGGTGCTAATGCTCTACAATGCGCTGTTCTCATCTGCAGTTGTTGGAAGATCTCCCGATGCAGGCTGACGACCTCGATAAGAAGGATCCCCTCTGCAAGGCGATGCGAAAGCTCATCGCCGCTCGAACGTCGATATCGGCGCGAGCAAGGGATGTTTCGAGACATTGGATAGACAAGGCGAACGGGGAGCGATCTCCCGAGCCATCTTCAAAGCCTGCAGCCGGCCAGAAGAGGAAGGCCGATGTCTCTGTGGACGACGACTCCGTAGGCGCCGAGGCTGCAGACCATGCCAGAGTGAACAAACAGGCAACCTTTGCGGATGATGGTGATTCGGACTCAGACGACAATCAACCCTTGACTCGGATTTCGAAACAGACCAAACCGAAACCGAAACCGATCAACGGTATCTCCACCAAGGACAAGCTCTCGACAGCCAACGGCACGGGGCTTACATCACCCACGGCGGAAAAGAAGGCTCCTCCTGCTTCAGATACTAAGGAAGGACCTCCCGCGAGCAAAGTGGCGAGTGGAGGAGCGCCGGCGGTGAAGAAGAAAAAGACTGCTCTGAATGTAGACCTTGCTGCTGAGAAGGCGCGGTTGCAAGAGTTGTTGAATGTTGTGAGAGCAAAGAAAAAGGAGAAGATTGAGGGGTCAGAAAATACCACATTGTCCAAGTCTGGCGATCAAAGCAAGACCCCTGGTACTGCCTCTGTGGCAAAACCTAAGGCACTGGTCACGACCAAGGTTCCAGGTGCAGCAGGCGGACCCAAGGTGGCGACCACGTTGCTTTCGGCAAAGAAAGCTGTCATGCCTGCGGTTCCGAAGAAAGCGGTCTCTTCGACTTCATCGGGTATGGGCCTGAATTTCTTCGGTGCATCCGCAACATCGGCGGCGAAGCCACGGCCTGGTACAAGCGTCGCTGCTTCTGCGACTGCGAAGAAGCCAGCATCCTCAGGCCCGAACAAGTCCAAAGGCGTCGGTCCCGGTTCCAAAGCAGCGGCCAGTGCGGGAACAAGCCTCATCATGGACCTGCTTTCGGACGAACGCGGACCCAAGAAGGGTGGCAGTGGGGCTGCGGGCAGACGCGGACTTAGCAAGGCCGAGAAGGAGAAGGAGAAGAAGAGAGTCAAGTGGAAGGAGGATGAGGAACTGGTTTCCGTCAAGATTGTGGAGCGATATCTGGATGTTGATGAGGCATTGGTGAGTATTTCAGATTGTTGTGTGGACATGAAGCTTGGGGCGCCAAGACTGACGATGATTGGGTGGATCCTTCAGCACGAAAACATCGTCGAAGGCGGTGCAAATGGCCTCATGCTTCAGGAGGCGAGCATGTTCAAGTCTCAGCGGTCCATGACCGAGGAGCTAGACTGGTACGAACCAATTCGTAAGTGGATAGACAAACGGGCACGTCAAGCATGATGAACAGAGTTCGGTTCTGACTGTTTCGCCTCTGTCAACAGCTCTGGCGCTTCCTGACCTTGCGCTTCCCGTCCCTGGCGCCGATTCTACGATGAGATCTGGTGAAGCTGGAGTATGGCCGGAGGAGGAAGACATTGATGGGTCCGCGATGGACGTCCCGGGTTCCTTGAACCTTCGGATCCGAGGCATAGCGAAAGCGCGAACACCGGTCTCGCCAGAAAGCGCCGTCGTCGATCTTCCGCCGCTGGAGAAGAAGGATCCGCCCTCCGGCAGCGATGGGCAGGCAGATGACACCAAAGTTCAGCCTGCTGCACCTGCCCGCGATGAGCCTCGGGTTGAGATCCAGATGACGATCGGAGCCGAGCTCGAGCCGTTCGTCTTTCACGACGGGCCTTCCACGAAGAGAACATCAGCAAACGGCAGGCCGATCATGTCCGATCAACAAATGCAGGTTGAGGGTCATCCGCAGTCTGGACAGACATCAGCCAATGGTGATCCCGGTTTGGCCAACGCGCTGGCGGGCGCATTCTCACTGGATAACCTAGGGATCGATTTCTCCCAGGTCCAGCACATGCTTTCTGGGACTGGAGACCGGGTGCCTGGTGTGGGTCCTGGCGCAGCGCTCGCTCACGGCGGATATCTACCGAACACTATGGGTCTGGATGGCCAGATCGCACCGACGGCATCGGAACCATACGCTAATGGCGGAGAACCCACCTACGACCCACGACCGCGACCACATGTAGGCGGCTTCAATCCTCATCCTTACGCAGCAGCACCACCTCAAGGCCACATGCCAGGACCAGGCGGCTTCCAGGGGCCCGAGTACGGTTCAAATGCCCGCGGACACTTTGACCAGCATGGTCCGGGCCAATTCCGTGGCCCACCGTCTGGCGGTCCAAAGCCGACAGGAAAGCAGCCACCGGTTGCATGCATATACTGGAAGCGCGGCAACTGCCACAAAGGGGCAGCTTGCACATTTCGCCATGATCGCTAGACCCTCTTCCTCCTTCCCCCCCCCCCCCCCCCCCCCCCCCCCCCCC